>VYXB01007201.1:50130-90425 GCA_013397135.1 Pachyramphus minor | reverse complement strand
GGGGGGGGGGGGGGGAGCAAAGGGGCAGTGTCAATCCTGTTTATGGTATACAGAGCTTTAACTTCAGTGTCTATTAACTGTGAATTTGTAATGAAATATCATTTTAGAAAATACAATAGGTCTGTGAAGCAGTCATGAGGTTTCAGGTTTCTCTACTGGTTTAAATTAGGCTTACTCTGACTCTCTTCTGAGCCCAGCGAAGTCTTTGTTGTGAGTGTCTGCTTCAGAAGGGAAGGCAGTAAATTATTCTGGGTGCTCCAGTTTCAAATAGCATTGGATGATCTGCAGAGAAAGACAGTGGCTTAAATCTCCTCAGGTGGAGAAAGCTGAGCCCAGATCTCACACATTTAGAGGGGGGGTGTCCTAACGACTAAGCTGGAGGAGTTGTGTGTTTAAAGAAAAGCATGCCTTCTGCTCCCTTGGGCACTCTCTGAAAGAAATTAATTTTCTCTGAGGGAAGGGACCTTGCTAAAATGTGCCAGATACCAAGCAAAAAACACGCACCCCTATACCTGTGGGCAAATCATGTGAATGGTATTACCAACTCTTTCACCCTCAGATTCCCCACCAGCTTAGTCCGGGTGGCTCCTCTGGTGTGCCAATCATTCTAGTAGCTAACAATATTATATGTTATGCTTCTAATAGGAAGCTAAAATATCAGATATCACAAATATTCTTCACCCTCTCTGAGTACCATGTTCACCAATGAAAATAGGACTGAAATAGACTCGCTTAGTTGTTGCCTGAAGACTGCATTCATCAAACCTACATTACACATGTCTATGCCAAGAGGCAAGCTCCAAGCATCAGACATATTTATCCTTTAAATAACACTGGACTAACTGACTTAGCAGGAATGACATAAACATGGCTTTCACTACTTTTGCTCAAAAAGAGTATAGTATAATCATCATACTTTTCAAAAACCGTAACAAAAAAAAACCCTAAGCATTTTAAAGACCTGCTGTAAGTAATTTCTATAAAATCTAACTCCTATTTATATAACATATATTTTGTGTTGCATGAACACCATTCCACCTTTGCCCTGGTTATTTCCCTTTGAAAATTAAAAAGTATCTTTTATCCAACCCAGTAATCAGCTAAACTTTCTATCTATTTATTTGACCTTATTTTCTTAGACCAGCCTTGAAGTTACATTTCCTTTTCTTGCAATATTAATATGTAGAGAATATCAAGTCCTCCAATATGGCATTAATGTATTCCAATATCACATCAATGTGCTCCCCTTGGATTAATTAAGAAAGAAATATGAACTTTCCATTGTATAGGAATTCTCCACAATCTTGGCAGTATAAAAAAGACTGATAAAATTGTTGATCCATAAATTTTACAATTCTTTCATAAAGTTAAATATAACTGTAGCAAGATGGGATTGTTTTCCTACAAAACCTATATTAAGATTTCAGCCTTCAAGGAAACAATAAAACAAACACCAGGGACTTTGCTAGACTGGATCCCACTAGTCAATCATGGTTAAGAAAGAAACTGATAAGGTCTTCATCTAAAATTAAATGTGATTTTATTAGAAGCGTGTAAACCACAGCACAACTATATCTGAATACTGAATGGTTTAATGAACACTAATTCAGGTTACTTGTTCTTCTCTCCCATTCTCTCTCACTGTGCTCATCCTTCTCACCAGTCCATATGATGCATCATAAAAGATGAAGTCCAAAGGAACAAGAAGTTTTGTTTCCTTAGGACAAGGACAAAGCCAACTGTTAGGAAGACAAGTTTTTTTGTTTTCTCTATGCATGATCAAGTAAATTCCCATTCTGGGAAGTGAAATATCTAAGATATAAACATCCATAAATGCAAGCTAGGTCTACTAATTAATCACCTGCACAGGAACAATGGAGTGATGTGGCATTTTTCAGAGACTAAAAAACATCAGTAGACCTCACTGAATGAAGCATTTTCCAAGAAAAACAGATCATGTATTAGAAGAATGACATAGGCATCACTTAAAGTACCAAAGAGCTAAATTCCACATGCAATCTCCCATCACAACTGTAATGAATTAATTGTATAATTGTAGTCTTTTCTGTTTAAATTACTTGTATTACCATAGTTTTCTTTTCTGTATTATTGGTTAAATCCCCCCCCCACTTCCAGTAAAAATATATGAATTCTTTGCCAGGAAAACCCTAATCTGTGGACAGACAAGAGAATACACAACCCTTTATTAAGATAACTACATTACTAACAAATAAGTCTCCCTTCCCGTAAAAGTAAAGGCTCCTTCCGTAAATGAAAAATTCTCCAGACANCCCCCCCCCATTCATAAAATCCACACGAGTGGAACTATCAAAGCTTACACAGAATCCCAAGATGTTGCAATGTGGAGGCTGAAGAGTATAAAAGACGGAGAAAATGAACGTCCTGTGCTGACTTGCTATAGAAGCAGCAGCCCGGTGTATCGTACCTTTTTGCTTGCTAATAAAACTATTTTTCTGCAGCTTTGTAGCCCGGCTTTTATTGGTGACTTATAACAACAACTGTTTAGAAAGGGATCAAGAAGGTGACAGATATGATCTTTGTAGAAATGAAGCACAGAAACTCCTTTAAATTCCCACATTCAGTGACCAAATTTGATAGATCTCTAGTCATAATATCTTCTCCTATTAATTTTTTCACTGAAAAAAATACTATACTACTGGAATATAATCAAAAAAACAAAATACAGAGCATCTAAATACAGATTTATTTTTTTAAAGGGACAAAACATAAAAGATCTCTTTGCCTTTTCAACTTACGACATACACTTCGTAGGATATTTGAAAGAAAACAGAATTATTTTACGCTTGCAGTGGGTAGCACAGCTTGCACGGGATATATATATGGCCTCAACACAAGAAAATAAGCAACAGCACACAAATAATGCCAAAACTCAATATAAGATCCTGGATAATATATTTTGGTTTAGTTCATTTCTAATCTGTACTTGAATTTTTACTTAAAGCACAAATGAAAAGTTAGAGACCCGTTCTTCATTTTGTATTCAACATCCTGAAAGTTATTGTTGACCTGCTGCGCTCATATCAGAAATAATTTGTTAGTAAATTGAACAGTGTTCCGAAAGGTATTTGACTGTGTTGCTCATATTACGTCTCCTTAACAATATTACACTGTGCAATAAAATATTGAATCTTAATGCATATGTCTAATAGGATTGAAATGCAGTTCATATGCCAAGTCAGGTCTTGCTTTTCTTGATCTTATTGCTTATGAGTACATTCTTAGCATCATGTTAATATAATCACCATGTAAAACCTATAGTTGCATTACACAAAAATATTAAAAATTCTAAGTTTGCAGAGTCAAAGATTAAAATCCTGGGAAAAGACAGAGACTTACCTATGTAAGAAAATGCATGATGGAATTGTGCAACAGTTTTTAAAAAAAAAATCATCATTCAATATATTGCATTAAAGTTAAAATTAAAGGAAAAAAAAAAGTTTAAAAAAGTCCATACAAGGAAGTTAAGAATTACAGTGACATTTCAGTTTTGTCACTTGGCCACACTGATGACTATGATTGAGTGAATTTTCATTAAAATATAAAAGCCATAGCCCATAGCTCAAATCAAGGGCACACATTCTAATTAACTACAGTACATCAGGGAGAAGAAATTAAGAGTTACATTGTGTCCAGCTGTTTTGAGGAAGGCGTGAAGTTCAAAATGGACTTCTGGCATTCATACAATTACAGGGAACAACCACTGACTCCTGCACCTATGGGAATAGAGAAACTGCTTGGTTCAATTATTCACTTGCCTGAAGAGCAGAGGCCCAGAAAGTATTACAGTGATACCAGAGCTCAATAACCTGGACAACTCCAAGGTACAAGGATGTAAGACAGGAACCTACTGGAAAGAATAATATCTGCTAAGCTTCAAATTAGTTCCATGGAGAACCTAGTTGTTCATGCAAAAGATCAGCATTTAAATTTATGGATCTGTGTCAGGAATTTCTATATTAGCTAATAAGACAAGGTCTGTTGAGGGAAAGCGAATGGAGCCAAGGAAAAAAAGGAAGGCAAGAGAAAGATTACTTGGTTGAAGAGGATTACATGAAAATGTAAAAGAAACTTGGAGTGTGCTGGTTTAAAGGTAAACTGTCAGGAGAAATAGACACAACAAAGGAGATTAAAAGTCAGAATGACAATTATAATGACACTAATATAATAAATACAATTTTACAAGTGAACAATTGATTTTAACCCACAAACCCGGCACCTGGGACACGAACAGCATGGTGTTCGCCAGCCCCCGCCCTGAACCCCCCATGGGCCCTTCTGAGTCCAAAAAGCAAAAAAGAGGAGAAAAACCTGCTGATGTCAGTGATGGTCGCAGCCCGGCTGGAAGTGGTGGTCACAGCCCGGTTGAGAGCAGTGGTCCCAGTTTGATTGAGGCTCTGGTTCTCCTCTTGATCCCACGAGTGGAACTAGCAGTCCCAGACCCCCAAGATCATATATCTTCAGGTTCAGATTCTTCCCAGGGTAGGGAGTTCCACAACGAGTGAATGGGTGTTCTGGGTGTGAGGACAGGAACATCTTCTTATCTCACAGGCCTCTTCACACCCAGCTCATAGCCTGAGGGGTCAGGTGTGCTCTGGGCAGCTGCTGCAGATGGTCTATAGCTTCTGGGAAATGGCATAGAGGGTGTAGAATGCACAGTTCGGGTTACACCCACACAGTGATTAACTGGTCCCAGCTATTCAAACTAGGACAAACTTGGAGGAAGTCTGCAGAGGAGAAAAGACTTTTCAGTGTGAAGAATTTAAAACCTAGTCTGGTATCACCACTAGATTCAGCAGATCTCTGAATTGCCTCAGGTCCTGAGAGGCTCAGCTATGAAAAAAAGAGAAGACAGGTGCTTCTATTTGCAGAACAGGTTCAATGCACTCTTGCCCCTCTTGCCATTTGGGAATCCAGCACCTGTGGAGGGTGCTCACAAGCTTCTGCAGTCCTACACAAGGCAGAAAATTCCCAGGGAGCTTTAAAGCTATGATTTCAGCACAGAGAGACTCCATGACTGTTTTTTCAATGCAAACGTATTAAGGCCACTCAGAAAAGTTTAGAGCACTTCCATAAGCCTGTTCACTAGGAGGAATGATATACAGGACAGATAATCCTAAATTAGAAGAGGAAACAAATTAAAATAAGATATTGAATTCATCTTCTTGTCATTTGTGACTAGATATGTATATTATAGAAATTTAATAAGCAAGTTGCTGGCATGTGGGACAAGGATTAAAGACAAAACTACATAAAAGTCCAGTTTAAACCACTTAAAAAACCCCTAAAATTTGCTAAAATATTTGTTGTCCAGAATTTCANGCAAGTTGCTGGGATGTGGGACAAGGATTAAAGACAAAACTACATACAAGTCCAGTTTAAACCATGTGGGACAAGGATTAAAGACAAAACTACATACAAGTCCAGTTTAAACCACTTAAAAAACCCTAAAATTTGCTAAAATATTTGTTGTCCAGAATTTCAGCAGTTTTTAGCTAAAATCTCTGTGAAGATCAAAGAACAAAAATGTGAGCATACAGCACCTCAGCTTTCAAGATGAGGTTTTCCAGAAAACTATTCCTCTAGACTGAATGTCCCTGTTTAGCTTTTTATCTCACCAAGGTCAGAGGCAGCCACACATTAAATTTTGTAGTCACAGTTCCATGGCTGGACATTGCTTGGGAGCTGGCCCTACAGTGAGCGATGAAATCCTAACTAGAGTACATTTTGACCCAGTTTTCCTTCCCACATAAAACAGTGTATGAAAGATGACTGGTGTACGATAGGCCTTCATCCCAGCATAGGATTAGAACATAGCCAAGGCATGCACTCAGCTTCTGGGTCCTATATTTTTGGCATATGCATAAGCAACCTGGTTGTTCTTTCAGAGAAACATAGAAATACAAAGCCACTTTTAAAGTTAAAGGAAAGAGAATATTTTCTTATTCTTGATACATCACCAGAGCTTCCATTGGACGTGGATTAAGTGTATAAAATGTCATATTTAATTGTGGTTTGTTGAATTGTTAATAACTATGGGAAAATACATTCTGGAAATATTAAATATTTTTCACTTTTAAAAAATAAAATGCATTTTAAAAATAGACAATTGAAATAAATATTGATTTTTTTATCTCAGTACAGCATTGAAAAGATAATAAAGTTAAATCTTTTCACTTGAATGGGTTTTATTTGCCATGCTAGCAAGCATTAGTTAAGCAAGAAATTGATTTTCTACAGCACAATTAGGTCATAGTCAAACACTCCCAATGTATTTAATTTTCTGCCCCTATTGATATCCAGCTGTGGAGTATTTAAAAATGCATACACTGTTTGTACTCTGAGTAAGCAAGACAGATACAATAATTATTACCCTTTCCCAAATTGTTCTGTGCAACAAAAAATGAAGACTTCTTTGGTCTGTTTTTATAAGGTAAACGTGCTATGCTCTCTATGGTCTTAGAAACAAGCTATTCCCCATATTGTTCCAAATAAAGGCCATATACATGGGTGACCAGAACTATAAAAAGTAGTCCAATGTAGTTTTACTGCTTGTTCTGGACCCTTAGTACCACACTGCTCACTGGTCACATTCTCATCCAGTGGCATGGTGAGTAGAATTGAGGGGAAAAAAATGGTAAAGCCCATGGATTGAAATAAGAACAGTTTAATAACTGAAATAAAATATACATCATAATAATAATGTAATTAAACGAGAGACAACAAAAAGACAAGGAGAGGAATAAAACCCAAGACAGACAAGCAATGCACAATACAATTGCTCACCACATGCTGACTGATGTCCAGGCCATTTTGAGCTGCCATTAGCAGCTCCTGGCCAGCTCCCCCCAATTTAGGTACAGAGCATTCCATTCTATGGTATGGAATATCCCTTTGGCCAGTTCAGGTCAGCTGCCCTGGCCATGCATCCTCCCTGCTTCTTATGTATTTCTTTGCTGGCAGGGCATGAGACACTGAAAATTCCCTCACTTAGGGCAAACACAACATAGCATCAGTGTGTTATCAACAGTAGTCTCATACTGAATCCAAAACACAGCACTGTACCTAGGAAGAAAATTAACTCTATCCCAGCCAAAACCAGGACACTACTATCATATACACTGACACAGGTAATTGTTATTACAGCTAAACTATCCAAACATGAAAAATATAGAAAGCCTAAATATTTCGCTTGTCCATTAGAAATGATGTCATATTTGAGATTGGGACTAATAAGAAGCTAAATAGCAGATTCTGTGTCTAGCCCATAAAAGGACTAATAAAAGTCTGTCTCAGAATTCTGTTTAAATCCATGCTCATAAAGCCATGTATTATGGGAAAAGTCTTAAAATACTCTAACTACAAAGCACAGACAGTTAATTAATTTATAAACTCATAAAGGGTATCTGCCTCTGAAAATTAAGATTAAAAACATTGTTCCAGGACATATTTGAATCATTTATTCAAAGGGAAATTTGATTTGTATTCCACCATGTCCCTGTGCAAATCATTTGTGGTAAGGAAGAAGCTTCAGAAATTTATGTTTGATGCTAAATCTCAATGACCAGTTCTGCAAAGTGCAAGAATCGCAGAAGACAACAGGCACTGTGTCTGAAATTCCCTCTGCTGTGTCTTTTCTCCCCTCTCAAACACTGGAGAGAAGCTTAATCTCTGGAGCAAAAAGAAGCACTTCCAACCACTTCCGTGCCTACAAAGGTTGTGTACAAATGCACACAAACTCATATGGAAAAGATGAAGCATTGTTTTTCAAAACTACAACCTGAAATTAACTGGAACACTTTTTACCATTGAAAAATTAAAAATAATGTGACAGACAATGACATTATTCACTTTGAGGTCATTATTCACTTTAAGATCAAATAAAGAAATGACCTAATAATATTGTAATATAAGTTGATTATGAGGTTGAGAAAAAAGTTCTCCAGTTGTCATTTGTTTTACTGAACCAACAAAGTAATGTTTTATCTTTTTCCTTTTATGCAGAATTTTTGTATTATATGAATATCTGAGAGGTCATAAGTATAAAATGACTCATAAGGAGAATTATTAATGCTGGTAAATTGGACAGTACTCCATAGGATATGACAAAGTAATTACTTTCTCAAGAACTCCCCACTCCTCTCAATATACACTGATAATAAGCTCTGTACGTTTATTATTAAGTCTATGCTGTAATGAATAGACTCTTTTCTTTTCAAATGCAGGTACCATCCTGTATAAACATCTCATTTTCCTTCCTATGTAGGAATGTATTTTTCTTACTGCATATTTTTCAAAGATCTATAAATAAAGAAGAAGATCAAACAACATTTACACATAAGTGTGGAGATCTCTCCTCTGCAGGCCAACAAACATGAGATCAGACATTTCTCAGTGGAAGCAGTGGATTGTTTGGCAATTGGCTGGCAAGGATCAAAATGGTGCATATACCCCCGTAATGTGCTATAATTCTTAATTAAACTGCAGATATAAAGGAACTTCAATTTGGTGAGCAAAAATTTTTTCTCAGTCTTCTCCCCAGGGGAGTGGACACAGCACCAAGCCTGAGAGAGTTCAAGAAGTGTTTCAATAACACTCTCAGGCACATGGTGTGACTCTTGGGGATGGTCCCGTGCAGGGCTTAGGGTTGGATTCAATGATCCTTGTGGATCCCTTCCAACTCAGCAGATTCTTCCATGTTGGACACAGCTTATGTTACAAGGAATGCTGATGCAAACTGAAAGAATTATGCAAGAGTATTTTTGATTGTCAGCATTTTTAAGGGTAGATTACATGCACAGAAGCAATAAAATGAAATAAAAGTGAGAAAAATTTACTGGTTTTTAAGGCTGATCATGCTCAAGGTCTTAATACATTCCAGGTGTTTCAAACCTAGAGATCCTTGTGGATAGAAGAAACTGTTAAAAAGGATCGCTAGAGACCATGTATTCCAGAGAGGAAATTCTTATTCTGGAAGTTAAGAACTCACAAAAAAAAATTGGTCTTTCTACACTTAGAAAATTCTATTTGTTTAGAAAATCTAGTCTAGAATATTTTCTGCAGCTGTTGTATACTGGCTACAGATGGAAACAGTAGCTCTTTTCCCCAGATTTTATACTAAGGCAAAGAAAAATAAAGTATCTGTCTTAGCTGATCTGTTGTCTCAGCAGAAAATACAGGAACTGGAGTTCAAGAGTTTTGAGCTCTAATGTAGGCACTAGAGAGACATTGCTCTCAGTACATACAGTGTGCTATCATTAAAGAAGTTTGCATTCTGAATTTAGAGTATAAGACTTCTGTTTTAGGGACCAAGCAGGTCTCTAATGCTTTCAGATATGTTAAGAAAAAAAAAAAAAGTGAAATGGTATACAAAAAAAAAATAGATACAGCAATATTCATAGGCTAACCTATAGTTCAACAAAAAATGTTAATTGGGCCCTAAAGGAAGCACACATGGCCTCAAAGGAACAGAAATACCCACACATAAATATCAGAAGATGAAGAGTAAGTCAAGTTTTAAAGAAAATACAAAAAGCAAAACTAAAATCTATCCAGACAGGCATAAGATCAACAGCACAACTGCTCGCATGAGGATAGAATATGGCTGTTTGGCAAAAGTATCAGAAAATGAGGAAAAAAAATAGGATGTGCTGACATTTAATGCATCACCTCAAAAATGTTTCAATATCCCTATCTAAGAGAATTTCTGTAAAATTTAAGACACAGAAAATCACAAGTATGAGTAACAAAATATTCTCAAATATTCTAAACCTGACAGAAACTACACATAGCACTATGCATAAAAGTTGTGAAGTGGTCTGAACAGAGCAAAGAGCCCTTTGATGCTTCAAGTATAGGTGAAACTGAAATCCTAATATGTAGGCAAACCATCAGCCAGGGATGACTGGGAATACCTACCGTGATACAAAGAAAAGCAGCAGGAGAAGAGATTGGGACTGAGCTAATTTGGATGGAAAGTGCTGGGTCTTAGCAGGAATGCTCCAGTAAAGCAGTAATGGTTCAATAAGGCAAAAAGAGTATCTAGAATTTAATTTAAATAGAATTTAATTTACATTATTTTCAAATGAAAGCTTTTCACTGATTTTTTTCCTTTTCACATACTGATTTCATAGAAAGCAAGGGAGACTTTCTTCCATTTTTAAAATTTCTTCTCTCTCCTTGACATGGTCTCCCTTCATCCCAAACACATTCTTTGTGTGACAAACTAGGGGACCAAAAGTGAGATAAGAAAAAAAGGAGGGAAAAAAATCACAATTACTGACAACATAATGGGAAATTAAAAAAAAAGTGACACATTCTAATTTTTGAAGATACGCTTAATTTGTAATAAAACAGAGAAATATCAACAATCATTTAAAAAATAGTGTGTGAAAGATTTTCATTATGTGCCAATTTTTCAGTTCTTAACCTAAAATTCAGGTTAAAAAACTTAATATTCAGGCAAACAGAGTGAGTGGCCTGTTTGGTAAGAAGGAAGGAGTGCATGGGATATGTGTTGGTATTAGCTATGTTTTTACATAGTTCCACATTAGTTTTACATAACTCCACATTAATTTCTTAATTAACTTAGAAAATACAGTGAACAAAAGCTATCATAGGATAAATAGCTGAAAAAAAAAATTTGCAGGACCAGTTAAACAGAGTGGGTTAAGTTTTTCAGAAGGAGTTTTAAGGTCTATCCTGGTTTGACTCAGCTCTATATTTTTCTTAGAAGTTTGAATGATGGAATAGCAGAAAGCTTGCAAATATTTTGTCACAGATTTCAAGACAATAAGGAAAAGGATATGACAGCAGCAAATTAAACCCCAGCTACATCTGTAGAAGGTGCTAAAGATTGCAATAAATTAATTTAGCCAGACCAAGTCAATTCTATTTCAAAATATTGTTACAGCATATTTAAAAAAAGAAGTTGTCTGACTGTTCCAACATTGAAGAAATCCCAAAAAATAAAAAAAACCCAAAACATTCTAAAAGAAGAGTGACTGCAAAAGTTGCTGTCGTAGGTTTCAGAAGATCATGAGAACTTCAGCTCAAGAGGGTAACTGTTCCCATCTGCCCCTTGCAGGAACTAGCTCAAATCTGAGGCCTGGGCTGCCACACACACTGTCCTCAGCACGAAACTGCTGAACAGTGAAAAGCTCCAGATATTGCCCACAGAGTAGGACTAAAGGCTGTTCTTTCAAGAAAAGCAGGTCAGAAAGGTCTTTGATCCACTCAGGTTGTTAATTTATTTCATAATACAGAATGAAAGGGTGGTATTTAAGAGGACAAGTTAAAGTTGAAAACTGGATATTGTCAGAGCCTGTGTTGCACTATGTGACATACCAGCTCCTGACTCACATGGGCACACGCACATACACACACACTCACAGAAGGAAGCAGCAGACTCAGGGACAAACAACAGTGAGGGATGTTCCAGCAATACTGTAAATATGACTTCTACCTCATTTGAGCACAATACCTCTATCATTTCAATACTGAAACTGAAAAGGGAAATTGGGTCTGCACCGTACAAATGGACCATACAAGGACTACGAGGGCAGAATTTGAAAGAAATCATAGCACCATATAGATACGTTATTTACACTGCTTCTCTAATCCAATGCTGTTTTGAAATTAAAAAGGCCAGCCTTGCTACAAAGTCTGCACTAGATCACTGAAGTCAGCAGAGGTGCACTTAGCTGACTTCTGATGACGTTTAAGCCCTCTCAAGTAAAGCCTCCAAAGACTTTCCTCTTTGAAGCTCTTTCTTGCATTAGGAGAAATGCTCTTCTTGCAAAGGTAGCAGCAAAAACACTTTCTTGGAGAGAGTGTTCAAGCATACATAATGCACTAGATATACTTTACAGGTTCTAGCAACTTTTTGCAGAACTCTTCCTTCAGTCAGTCAAAAAATCAGCCAGCTCTGCAGAGAGCAACTGGGTTAACGAAAGCAATTCTGGAATACATTCTTCTTGTACTCTCATATATGGACCATTTTTGTCATTAAAAACTTAAATCCAAAGCTCACAGAGATTAAGGATGAGCTTATTTACACTTCAATAGAGTCATCATGACTGTAGCTGTTGAAAATTTATAGTGTTATACTCTTCACAAAAAGCAGCCCTATTGAAAATGCCCTATCTTTCCACTTACTTGCAAAATAAACTTTTTTTTTTTTTTTAAATCTTACACAAGGAAAATCTGTGTTTTCAAGTTGTACCTGGTTAGACTCCAGTTCCCAGAAGCTAGACAAATATGTATTCTTCCAGCAACATTTGTACTGTTTCGGTGCTGAAATATTTGCGTGAATGAAGCCTTGCATAAAAATTATAATTGGTAAAACACCTGCAAGACAAATTCCCCAGGACTGTCCTGCACCAAGTATGTTCTTCACTCCCCTCACAGATCCTACTGTGCAGTGGCCCTCCTAGAAGAATGAACACAGTTTTACTGTAGCCAAAGTTGCTCCTATCAAACAGGAGTTTCTGCAACACCAGGCTGAACACACAAGCTCCCTGGGTGCAGGTGCTCAGTTGCATGGATGGAAATAACATACCCCACTTAGACAAAGATGAGGGAAGGCAAAGGCAAGGGATGCATACAGAACAAAAATGGAAAGCCAGGAGCCAGAGGGAGAAATAAAAATAATAAAAAAAAAAAAGCTGGAGGAGAAAAGGAAGAAGTAGGCTTCTTATTATAACAATTTCTTGAGTACAGGCTATTTGAGAAACTCTCTTTGAAGTAGGACACCTGAGATTTCACATTCCTCCGTACCCAAATAAAAGTCTATAGCATAGACTTGTGCGTGTCAGAATGACAACAGTGTTCTAGACCAAACTAAAATCAAAAAAGGTGTCTTATACAGAGAGAAAAGCAATGCAACACCCAATCCCAGTGGTTCTACTGGGTCAGCAAAGTCCAGGAAAGACAACATGGCAAAAAAATTAAAGGAGAAACCCAAATAGAAAAAAAAATATGGCAACCTCCAATACACCTCAGAAGACCCTAAGCAGGTAGTGCTAGATGCTGAGATCAGTTCTTCAGACATCTTGACAACAAGGGAGCAGACGAGGCCCTAAGTCTCATTCACTGGCACATGAGTTCATGTTGCTGGCTTTGCAGATGGAAAATTTGATAAGAAACACCTGTAGCTCTGTGAAACCCTGTTAGGCTTTGAACAAAGGAGCATGTGTAGGAGGAAGAGCAGGCAAACCTTCTCTATGACAGTTCAGAAAAACTCTGAACACTGTGCACATAGTTCTGCTCTGCAGCAGCACCCCACACAAACCACTAAATATAGGGCTCTATTTCAGAAAAAAAAATTGTCAACAGTATGAGCAGCATTATATCACTAATATCTACAAAAACTGCCTGACTGTAGAGTATTTTATACCTATGAGAAGTCAGAAAGCAACTTAATGTGCTTGAGAGTACAGAACACAAGCTTCTACAATGGTCAACACATCTCAAGTGGCCAAGCAGAGTGATTTCAAATAAATCCCTTTTCCAAAATTTATGAGAGAACTCCACTGAGATGTTTTCTCCATCTCTCCACATTTCCCACATTCCCTATCATCTCTGGTCCTTAGTCTCCACAGTCACCCACGTGCCATAAGAACAACGTGACTGAGGCACAGGAAGTAATGGATGGAATGAAAGAGGTGAATGGGGAAGAAAATTACTGTTTCTTAAAATGTGAGAACTGGAGAATAATCAGACGAAAGCAGTATTCCTCCATAAAGCATTTCTCCATAAATAACGCATGGGCCTCATTGCCCCAGTATGCTGTGAAGGCTAAAAGAATAAAGACAAAAAAATGCAACCAACCTACAACAACAACAAAAAAACTCAAGACCTCCACACCAGACCCAATGCTTAAATTAATGGAAGAGAGATCCACTAAGAACAGAACACACTTGTGGATACAACCTCTCAAACACGACTCTCACAAATTGTCAGAGGATGGACCACAATCAAGAGAAATTACATGTGTATCTTAGTCCTACTGCTGTAACCTTGTCCAAAGCATCAATATACACATATACACATGCACAGCAGAGACAAGCTACCTGGCTAAGTTGACAACTGACTGCACTTCACCTAGTGCAATAGTCCTTTTTATATGCCACTATCTACTCCCCTCTCCCATTTGTCAACACACTTTCCTTAAGCTCTTGCCACCAGCTCTAGTTGTACCAGCTAGGTTTACCTCTTTAGGAGGGGACACTTTCCCAGGTGGGAGCCAGTGTTGTGAAAGACACAACATAAAGATGGCAGTGTTGTATTTGGAAGCATGGATGATCAATTCATCAAATCCTATTCTAAATAATCTTGCAGGAAATGCACAGCACTGCTTAACTCTTTAGTAAGCATACAGTAATCATATAAACCTCCACTACCTGGGTGAATTGACCACTTTTTTGTGGAAGGTCAGGATACTTATTAACTCATTGTTTCAGCATGAAATGAAGGAGAGGAGCATATAAACTAGTTTCACATACAAAATCAGAAAGTAAAACCTAGTATTTCCCAAGAAACTCAGGATGCATTACAGTAGCTCCCCTGTGTCTGAAAGGTAAAAAGAGATCAGCTCCAACACTAAGCCTTCCTTCATTGTCACATCTATACACGTTTGCACAGAGCACTCTGAGGCTAAAGGACAGCTTTGTAGCTACCTTCAATAGCTGAAGGAACAAAATTGTTCCTTCTCTGAGTGTTTGCGAACTGTCCCTATAAATTAATCATTTTTTAGAAAGGAAGCACCAAGAAGTAACAACTTCAGCTGTAAAGATGAAGTGGTATCTTACTGAAAAGATACCACAACTTTGACTGTAAATGAGCAACATCTAAAATCTGGTCTGAAAAGGTCTGTTCATATTTTTACTTCTTCTATGATGGGAAAACACAAATGCAGTGTAAAACATACAGCTTTGCATTTCATAATTCTTAATACAAGGGGATATA
Source organism: Pachyramphus minor (assembly GCA_013397135.1). Classification (NCBI taxonomy): domain Eukaryota; kingdom Metazoa; phylum Chordata; class Aves; order Passeriformes; family Tyrannidae; genus Pachyramphus; species Pachyramphus minor. The sequence continues at coordinate 75,419 of VYXB01007201.1, read as the reverse complement.
TAATATATTATCTATTTAGCTTCATGGTATAGTAGATATTAAATTAACATTATTAAATTCCTCTTTTTTCCTTAGGTCTATTATAGTAATTTATGCACACACACACACATCTATGCACAATCTAAATAAGGTTTATGATCATCTGTATTCAGAAATGGATTACTGATAGTAAAAAGTAGATCAGATTAAATTATACCCAAAATACATTTTTCATTTAAAGCAGATTCCAGTGAAAAAGTGTGCTTTGATAAAAAGCTACAGACTGGCAAGTGCAAATGTCATCCTATCCTCAATCAGCCTTGTACTAAAATAGCATTTCTAATGATAAAATACACTCCCTGCTCTCCAAATCAGCACAGAATAATCTCTTTCTTTTCGTAACACAAAATGCAGAGAAAGCTGCCTTCACTGTGGTTGCCTATCTCCATCTAGTGATGACAAAAGGTATATAAATTAACTCTACAACAATTAATTGTTTGCCACTGGTGGATAAAACTTATAAATCACAAAACTCTGTTCCTATTAATTTGCTAATGCTGAAGAAAGTTTATGTGTTCCAAAACAAGCAGAGCAGGTTGTCTCCAGCATGGTTAAAGACATGTTAGTCATTTGTGCAATGCATGTAGGATGTGCATCTCCTACAGAGACCTGGGCAGGCTGGAAGGCTGAGCTTGTCGAGAACAGCATGAAATTTAACAAAGCATAATGCAAGGTTCTGCACCTGGGACAAAATAACCAAAGAGCCCAGCACAAGCTAAGATCTGTGTGGATGAGGAGCAGCCTTGCTGAAAGGGATCCAAGGGATCCTGATGGACAGGAAGTTGAACATGAATCAACAGAGCACCACTGCAGCACAAAAGCACAGAATCACAGAATATACTGCGTTGGAAGGAGCCCTCAAGGATCATGGAGTCCAACTCCTAGCCCTGCACCATCCCCAAGAGTCACACAATGTGCCTGAGAGTATTGTCCAGTGAAGGCAAAACAGACCCTGGACTGCATCCACAGAGCGATTGCTAGCAGAGTTGGAAGCATGACCACTCTATTCACAGCTTTGTCAGGCTGCACCAGGAGTACTGTGTCCTGTTCTGGTCCCTACAGTTCAAAAAAGACACAGAGAGACTAGAGAGGGTCTACAGAAGTGTTATGAAAATAACAAAAATTGCCTTGTGAGGAAAGACTGAAGGAGTTAGGTCTTGTCTTCCTGGAGAAGAGAAAGCTCAAGGAAGATCTCATCACAATATTCAAAAGAGTGGCTACAAAAAGGACAGAGCCACACAAAAAACACCAGAGGCAATGGGTGCAAGTTGCATCAGAAGAAACTTCATCTTGATATAAGAAAATTTTTTCACAGTGAGAACAATTGATTAGTGGAAGAACCTCCAGAATGACAGAGTGGAGTCCCCGTCACTAGAGGTTTTCAAGACATGACTGGACAGAGTGCTAAAGAATCTCATCTAGGCTCCCGTTTTCAGTAATGATTGGACCAGATACTTTTCTATGGAAACCAGTGATACACCGCCAAGAAAGCACAGGCAGAATTCAGTCTTCTGCAGTTCTGCAGCCAGCAAAAAGGAGATGTAGGAGATTGGAAAAAAAAAAAAAGGAGTAGATGGACTGAATTAATAAAATGAGTTCTATTTAAAAGAAGAAAAAGAACTGCTCCTTTGGAGTCAGGAATAGTATTCTAAAAATAGACAGTAATATCAGAACCTAAAATTTTACAGGGAACTGCTTGGTTTAGGCAGACTGTAGATGGTCATCAAAAGTGTCATCAGGGGTCAGCCATAAGCCTTGCTGAAAAGTAATGCCCCTCTCTTGCTGGGGGCACCGACAATGAATAATCAATATCCAGAGCAGCATCTACAATGCAGCCTTTACTCAGGACAAGTCATAAGCACATGTACTCAAGACACGAAACCATTAAGGTGGTAGGCTTTTATGCATATTTCTTCTAAAAAGTTGTGGCTTTTTTTATGTATAACCAATAGCACGAGAATATGTTTGATCCACAGCATGACATACTCAGAAATCTATTTTACTAATTCTTGTACAGTAAAATTTTATGTCAATGCAAGTTTTAATTTAATTCTCAGTAGATAATATTTAGAGATTTCTACATAAGTTATACTTTGCTCACACCTTTCCTTTCTACTCCCATTTTGTCATCTAGAAATATTGATAAGTTTCTTTAACATCCACTCATCTCTTTAGCAGAGATACAGAAAAAACGTTAGGGCACAGAGAAGCATTTGCAAGATGTGTTTGCTTGAGGGTAAAAAAAAAAAGGAAAAGGGAGAGGGAAAGGGAAATCAAAGGAAAAAGAAAAGTAAAAAGGAAAGTGAAAAAGAAAAGAAAAGAAAAATAGAAAAGAATGTTGGGAGAGAAATGTGTCACCAGCTCTTACTTTGTCTTTATCTATAAGCTAAAATCACCCTTTAAAAATTCAGCCTGAGCAGCTTCAGGGTGCATGCAGCCATTCTTTGAGAGAGAAAACTTACTTCATTTGCACAGCATGGATTGGCAAGAGACCCATTTCACAACTATTACAGTGCCAGAGTGGCTAGAGTAACTCACTGTGCTAGAGAAATCAAAGGTGAAATACATCCTCCTACGCAATATGCCCCAAAGCTTGCCTAGAACACAGCATGCAAGGAAAGGCCCAGAAAAGCTGTAAACACAGGAAGGCTAATAACTGTGTTCTATATTTAGCCCTGCAGTCTTATGCTTTGCTATGTCACCCTAATAAAATCATGGGAAGCCCTGTGACTCTGATTTCCTTGCTGCTTTCCCTCACTTTTGGAAGCATGAAGTTTCTTTGGTGTATGGATACACAGGCAGACTCACATGAACAGAGCAAACACTACAGGATTCACCCCTTCTTTCTTTGATATGGCATTCACAATCTGCTTGCAGAGCAGCATCTCTGCAATAAGGAGACGTGAATAATGAAATCAAGCTAAAAGGTACATTGGGAAATTATTGGTTCTTGTCCCCTGGCAAAGTCACATAAATCTACATTCACACCTGGCCCTTAGCTAAAATCTCATCCTGATGATCTTGACCAATGCCCTCACAAGAAGATATAATTCCTTACTGAATTAAGGTGTTGAGGGTTTTTTTCACTGACAAGGAGTTTGGGAACACACCTTCCTCTCTACTTTCCCTACAGGAACTTAGATAAATGCCCCTCTCCGTAAATTTCATTTATTTAAGAAAGCAAAAGTTGTGACAAACTTGTGGCAGTCATCCTGCCTTGCATGTAATAGAAAGTTATTTATAGAAATCTACTGGAATCAAATAGTTCTGCAAGATTTACTACCAAGGTGAACTCCTGGCCTGCTCCAGATACAGTGTAAGTCTTAACCACCCTACATAACCAATATAATACCTCAATTATAGCTCAAGGAAAGAGAGCAAATATTTTTCTTTAACCATGAAATGTTCTCTGTGACATCTCAAAATGTGATTGAATGAGAGGACAGAAAAATGACAAATACCAGAATCCTATCTCTTAGCAGAAAGAGCCTTCTTAAGAGTGTCCATTCAGAGGGCTTCTGCTGATAGATCAAACCTGCCCACATCACAAAAAAGGACATCAACAAGCATCTACCCTTTAGGTTAATTACAGTAAATGCTTTTCATTTCTCCTTAGAACAACCAGATATTTTCCTCAAGTACATGCTTGTTTTTTCATTACATGAAAGTTCTTTTTAATCAACGTTCTCAAACAAAATTCTATTAGTTACTTACTGATCATTTATGCAACAAGCACAATTTCACAATTTAATCCTACATTAAATGATCCTTCTTCTCCACACCAGCAAATAAAGGTGTATCTAGACTTGGGACCACCTTCTGCCTACATAGACTTTTCCAGCTAGTTCTTTAAAAACCCAGACCACTGCTTACCTCCTCCAGGGTGATGGGGTGATAACCTAGTCCCTAAATCCTCACACCCAGTCTCCAGCTTTGTGTACCATATATAGCTAATTGTCTTTCTCACTCTCGTTATCATCTTCACATGCACTACTGGAGTCCTAACCATGCTTATGGCCCTTTAGCCCACTAAACTTGGGAGTTTCTAGAACTCTGGTACCCTTTTTCGCAAGTATGGCACTTCAGATCCAGATGTCAGTCTCTGGACTTTCATACTGCAGATTTCATGGTAAGATACATGAAGACAAGAATGAAGTTGTGTATCAGCACTGTGTATCAAGGTTCTAAGAAAGAAAGAACAAACAACGGTGAGATTGAACAGATCAAATACCAGGTCTCTCTGGTGTCTGAAGTTCAACTTTGAAAGTGTCTGTCCTACCTTAAATCCATTGTGGCCCAGGGTTAGCAGCAATGTTAATAGGAAGAAGTACTGCAGAATGCCTTCAGGAGAATGAGTGCAGTAAATAAAAACACTGATCTTACAACAAAGTTTTCTGGGCATTTTTTTATACTTTTAAAAAGTATGACACCAGTTGAAGTACTGAAATCCTGGGGAAATGTTACTATTTGACACAAAAGATGACAATTGATCAAAACTGCTGGGTTTACAAACAATTTAAAATTATCATATGATTAATGCTGAAGAATTGTAGCACTTAAACATTTACTACTTCTAGCTGTCTATAGTGAATTAATCACAGTTGTATTGATCTACCCAGTCACTGAATGATGCCAGTAAGTATAATCCTTACTTGAGTAAGTCTCTGTTACTGGAACAGGTTTGTGTTTCAATCACATATGACTCTCATGAAGGGAGTCTTTAAAAATAGATTTACAATTTTTCATCTCATTTGCATTAGTTTTCTTTTAAAATTGCTGTGTACAATTTATTTTCCTCCTATTTCTTCCAGTTTATCTTTTTGTGATAGTGAAAAAAGAGAATTTTAAAAAGAATGAGCTTTGCATCTTTTCCTCTCCCTCTTCTTACCAATTGATTTTTTAAATTAGATTTTCCTGTTATACAAAAAATCACAGGCAACTTAGACAAAAACCTATGGGATAAAAATGCAAGAGTTAAATTATTTTATTAGCTTAAAAAATATCAGGAATTAAAATCATCTTATTCTACTCTTACCTACACTGCACATTATTTCTCAGATTCCCCTTAAAGTCTATGACATAGATGTTGTTATTGAATTTAATGTTAAACAACAGGATCACAGAAATTAGTCCACTTGCATGGAAATCTTATAATCTAATGAAATTTATGATCCAAAATGGAAATAAATATTCATATGATCAATAGTCTTAACTACTCAAAAACACATCCTTTGTTATTCTGAATTGCTATTTCCCTATAAGTTTCCTTTGACATAAAGCCAATTCAGACTATATTTGCAACCAAATTTCCATTAGAACCATCCACTTCTCAAAAGTTAGTCATGCTCATGAAGACTTGCAGACATCACAATAAGGATGAACTACAGGGTCACAGAATTCTTGAAGACCCTAAATTTTATCTGCAAATATTTTAGAGATGTTCTGGAGGGGTCTGACTTGTCAAAATCCACAGAGAGAGACCAACATCTGGAGGCCCATCATTAACATAGCTACAATCTTAATCCTCCATGCCAACAGGTCACGCTGAATGCTCTCCTACAAGGTACTAAGATATTTCATCAAGCAATCACAAACATCACTCATTAAATTTGCCTGTCAAACTGCTTAAAAATAATCAATCTTACTTATATTTCTCTACCACTTGCATTAACAATAACAGTGTGCTGTCCTAGACAGCTGCTACACTTCCCTTTCCTCTCCACTGCTTGACAGGGTCTTGCTTTACAGCTGCTATTTACAGCTGCAGCTTCCCTCTTGTCTCTTTAAGAAAGCTGCGAGTTCTTCGATAGTTAACGAAAATCAATCAGACAATCAGACTGTCACCTCTTTCATGTACATAGAAAGCAGTTCACCAGCTAAAAAAAAATGGAGAAAACGATCTGCCAGTTCTTAAAAGATATTTCCTGGAAAAATCAAAATCTAATTATAATTTAAGCTCCTTCCAAAGTATAAAAGTAGCTGCTTCAAAGCACCAAGCCCTTAATAAAGAGTTTCTATAAAAATACAGTGCCCAGTGGAAACTGTTCTTGCTCCTCATGTCCAACTTAAAGCAGAAGTAGGCCTGTGGTAAACTATTGAGACTGATCATGGCATGTTCTGACATTAATTCTCATTCTGAGTAATCCCATAAGATGAACATAGGAAGTATTTATGTATTTTCCTATTCCTCTTTTGAGCTTTTGGACTTAAAGTATTCCTCTTCCTAAGGTTTGTTTGCCCTCCAAGGAATAACTGATTCAGGATCCCACAGTTCAATTCAAAAGAGTAAACAACTAGAGAAAGGACTTAAAAGAAGAATCCCATAGTGAAATAGCCACAAACACAAACCCAACATAATAACAAATGAAGACTGCCTCATTCCATGTGTCTGTCTCACCCTCCTCTACACACTGAAGCCTTAAATAATAAGCAGCAAATGCCTTAAAAACAAAAGATAAAATTGGTTTAGCCAAATAAAATTTTCTATATTTCACCACACTGTTGATTTCTCTTGAATTTTGCATATGGTAGCATTACCTAGGGGAATGAGCATCTCTAGTTTTCACATCAATTTCTGCCCAGTGGTGCATTTTGAGAAATGGGAAAGAGGAAGGAGATGTGTGATTAAAATCAAAATACTTTTCTTCGCCTCAGAAACATTGCCATTTCTTCCTTTTGATGCCTTAGTTTAAAGGAAGGAAAAAGACAAGTGGGTGCCTGCTGTTGCACTGCTTTTGTTACCACCACAGTCCCTGCCATAATTGGACTTTCAGCGTCTGTGTCTGCCTCCACCGCTGAGGCTGTTACTAAAATAATTATAGCAGCATTGGCTCTTCTACCCTTTTTCCCAGCCTTGTCTGTGACATGCATTTAAAGTGTTTTATTCTACCTGCATCTAGGCAAGATCGGTCACTTCCCTGCAGAGGAATAAGAGGCCCAAAACAGCTCTTGATTATTTCATAGCAAGGCGAGCCTGAGTGAGGAGCGAGGCAAGGCACAGGCATTATCTAAGCACTTGTCTTCTTCACTGCTTGTGGATTGGGCAGGGCATAGCTGAATCAACACGTTCAATTGCCAGTTACCACTGGTGGTATTGGAGAAACTCCTCTGCTGAGCAAGGAAGAAGTAAGGGATTAATCTCTGGTTGACCATTAAGAATGTGATGAATTGCTGGGTGGAAAAAAATGTTATCACTTTTCACTTAAGTTATGTAATTTCAAAGGTCTGCCAGGGCCCCTATTGTGCAGAAATATGAATTTTAGTAGTTCACATAGGAAATTAAATCATTGGAAACATATCCAGCTTTCTCAGGCTCCTCAGTACACATATCACTTTATCTGTGTGCCAGACTGCAGTAGCCTTGGGTATATATATCCTAAGAAGAGCTTGAAGTTGTATTTAACTCTGCAATAAAATATCCATAATCCTCTGTTAGGAACCTTCATCAAATAAACAGGTATAACTCACATTTAGAATATTTAAATACAGGTTATATTTGCTCTTTCCGAGTTCACATGCCTTCATGGCTTGGCTTCACGAACGAAGGTTTGGGAAGGACTCTACCCACGCTTGCTGCAGGCTCACTGATGGTTGAAAAGGCCAATGTGTGACAGACAAGTCCGGTTGCAAAAGGCACAACAGAAAGACTCCCCAGGCAGTATCGACTGGACGCGATTCTTTCTGCGTTGTCTTTTCTCCTCAAGAGTGATCTTGTGTGAGTTCTCAAAGGAGGCAGCAGCGTTATAGATGGTTTGCCTCCAGGCCTCCCGACTGGAGGCCAGAGTAGACCAGTGGTGATGATCAGTGTGGCTGAGGTTGAGATATTGTTTCAGGGAGTCCCTGTATCTCCTTTTCGGGGCTCCTGTCTTGCGGCAGCCAGTGGCAAGTTCACCACAGAGAACAGTCTTAGGGAGGCAGTGGTCCTTCATCCTGGAGACATGCCCTGCCCAACACAGCTGTGTTCTCAGCAGCATGGCCTCAATAGACTAGACAATTAGACTTTTACTTTATCCAGCACATGTAGATGTGTCTGGAAAGTACTTGGTTTAGTGGTGGACTTGGCAGTGTTAGGTTAATGGCTGGACTCAATGATCTTAGAGGCCTTTCCTGACCTAAATGATGCTATGATTCTATGGTTCTATGAATGAATTCACATACAAAAGAGTAAATTGTCAAACAGGTGAAATTTTTCTGCCTTGCCTTATTTGAGCTTATAGTAGAGGATCCCTGAAAGAGAACAGCTTTGTTAATATTATCCCATAAACCAATAATCATAAATTCGTGCCATTTTACTATCCAGAGGTAACAGTTGGTGAAATGTGAAAATGAAATTGACAGTTTGATGTGAAAATAAATGAAAAAGCCTACTAGTTTGTTAATGTTCTGATTCTTGCTTAGAACAAAAATAAAATTACCAAAAGTAATTTGAAGTTTTGAAGACTAAAGCTTTTTCACTTGGTATTTGAAAAAGTAACATAAATAATATGAAAACACTTCAATATTTGTGCGGGTCAGTTTTTACCTCAGCCCACATAATGAATCATATAATTCTGAGACTGAGGAACTAATTTGACTCTTGTAGCGCAAGGACCACTGTTTTTTTGTTTGTCTGGTTGGCTGGGGTTTTTTTTGCCATATCAGGTTAAGCAGAGGAAAGAAAAGGCTTTTTGGGTTTTTTCCCCAGAAAATGGAAATGCACAGTATTCCATGCAGTAGATAATATCTCAACAGCATACAAACATTCTACCCACTGCAAGAGCTGTGCATTTGGAGAAGTCGTCATACACAGTCATCACGTGCTAAGAAGAAATAATCTTCATAAGCAATATTACTTGGGAGATTTTATTTTTCATAAGAACAGCTAGCAGTAAAGATATGTTAGCAGTTTGGAAAACATAGAGCTAGGTTTTCTCCTCTTTGTCCCTTTCTCTTCTTCTACTCTTCAGGTACCAGCTCTTTCGCTAACTTGCTCCAATAGGGACTACACAGTTGCTTAGGCTGAGGGGTTCACGAGTCATGGTCTATTTGGGCTTATGCTATGAGTTCCTAGCACAATATTTGAAATATATCAACATTTATAGCAAAGAACATAAAGTAGAGTGAGAAATGACAAGTATTCCCAAAACTCTCTGTGTATTTTACTTCCTTTTCTTTTCGTCCCCAGACATTCCAAGTGCCTATTAAAAATTTTATATACCTCGCTGCTCTTAGTGCTACCCAGAATTTTTAGAAGATCATCTCATTACTCATCGATTTCTAGGACATGAACACTTTCTTGATCAATGTCAAATAATAGAAGTTGCCATAGTTCTGTCTCAGCTGACATGAAAATAACTAATGATTTCATTAACAAAATAGATTAAAAGCAGTGATAATCAGTTACAGCTCATTCTGTAGTGGCATCTGTATTGATGTATCTCTGCTGCCTGAAACACTAGACAATTTTCTTTTATTAAATGGAGTTAAAAGAGATTGGCACTATCCTGTTTTCTTTAGGCACCTTCCAGGGAGCTACTTTTAACACTTAGTAGCATGTCAAGCCCAGTACTGTTCTCCTAATCAAATGTTATTAACACTAAGTATTGCAGTGGTAAATTACCACAAGTCATCTGAAGGGCTGTTTATTTTAGGTTCAATTTCATTTTCTATTGATAATAGTAATATAAAGCATAGCTGGAAGCTTTTCTTTATCTTGAAGCTGATTACATCATTTGTACCTTCCAGGTATGAAATCATGCATTTTCACTTCTGAGTGAAGTGCAACTGTGTGTCACATGTAGGGCTTTGGTGTAGGGCCACACATGCGCTCAGATGAGGGTAAAAATGAAAATCTTCTATGGAAGTTAGTTCAAATGGTGCCTAGACATCTGGAATGTCTAAGGTTAAGGGTAGCAAATGCACAGGTTTTGCTATCCCAGGCTATCCCAGCTTTCAATGAGATACTAACACAAATCACAATATTTGTAAATTCTGGTTTTAATATATTGCAGCATCGGATCTGACCTGCTGCAGCCATCATGAGCATAAATCAGTGGATTGCCTGGGCACAAGCTAGGAGCTCTGTCTTACAACTCTGCAATATTAAATAGATTTCTCTTGGCTTCTCTTCAAAAAGAAATGAAAATTTGAAATGTAGTATAGCTTGAAAAAAGAGTCAACTTAATTATGATAAGGACTGTTCCTTCATGTTAACAGCCAGAATAAAAAAAATAAAGAACAAGTCATCTTGTAGTCATATTTTATATTAATTTTGGCATTTTAAAGACTTTGACATCGGCAAGACTCCTTACAAAGGCAAACAAAATCATAGAAATCATACACTATTTAATACAATAATGTAATCCAATCTCTATCAATTTTGTTAATTTGGTGTTATCTGTTTAGGTATGGATGTTGACACACATTATAGTGATATCCACTGGACCCATATCATCTTAAATCATCATATGTTCCTTGGAAGAACATTATTTGGCAAGAAAAGTCCAGTACTTCATGTTTAATGTTCAGTATATGAGAAATTATCCAATGTATCTAGCAGATAAATAATGCCTAGTTACAATAGACTTCAGCAGATATGCTCATACTAATTATTAGCAAAGATCAGCTAAATACAATTTTAAAAAACATAAGTCTTTTAACATTTCCTTTTTAACTTACAGTGAGTAACTTGAGACATGCCCACTTAGTTTTCACATGTGTCTGCTTCTGAACACTGTAACAGAGCTATCCAGTAGGGAAAAGGATAGCAGAGAGGCTATGGGTAGCCTACGACAACCAAGAACATTTTCGGTTTCGGATCAGAGCTGAAACTCTGGAGCAGTCCCAGGTCTGCATCAGAACCATGTAGACCTGTAAACATGATTTTTGACACTAGCAGGAGAAAACACCCGGCTTTGCACTGACCTGGCTGCGCCGGGACCCAGAACACTGTGACTCAGCCTGAGATGGTTGGGGCTTGGTTTAAGAGTTGTAGAAGGGTCAGTGGCTGCTGCCTGACCAGTTTTAGCTTGAGTGATAGGACACTATATGTGTCAAAAATGTGAGAGCCCCAGGGAACCAGTGTGCACAAACAAAAATCACTTGGGGTAACAAGGCTGGGAGAGGTTGCTGGTAAATTTCAAGTTCCAGCTGTGAAGCTACAAGAAAGAAACAAATTGTGTTAAGAAAATGTACAAAAATAACCCTTAAAATAGACCTTATAGCCAGGAGGATGAAGCTCCACAACCATGACCTTCATACACCCAGAGAAGGCACTGGAATGCCTTTGTTTTACTGAAAGAAAATCTAGATACAATTCCAATGCAGTTGGTCTTTCTCCAAACAGATCAGACAAGATGAGGGTAAGCCATTTAGAGCAACAGGACTGCAGGATGCAGCACTGCAGGATGTGCACACCAAGATAAGCCTAAAAACAGCCAGGCTGACTGAAAGAAGGAATTCACTCCACGTAAAGCTTTACCTGCCCTAATTAGATAACTCTTTTGGAAGACAGCTCCCTGCTTATTAATTGGAAAGAGGTGTGCACATAAATCCAACTTTCTCTACTATGTGACAGCATGAACATCTTGCCCATGGTCACACAGAAAGGATGAACTGAACCCGCCCCTTTCAAGTCCTGTGTAACCATATACTATTTAATGAATTTACCAGTCATAACACCACAGTTCATCTTTCACTGGCACTTTAACTGCTGCTCAGAGGTTCTAGTTATCACCCTGTGAAAATTTCCCACTTTTTTTCCTTCTTTTAGTTGAATACCACTCTGACAATAAAACTCAGATATGTAGAGCTGTTAAACCCTTGTCTCTGAATAGAACAGTCAAAGAAGCAGAAAACTGTAGTTATATAGTCTTTAATTCTGAAACTCTACTATAAACTCTTCTCGGTTTCATCTTATTTGTAAAAAAAAAAATAATCACAATCAAGATGGGGTACATCGGTTAGTTTTCTTAACATCTCTGCATACACAGGTACAGCAGATTCAACACTGCTTGTCACTGATGTCCATCAGGGCTCAACAGCTGAGAGTCCTAAGGGACATCAGTGACAAGTGGTGTCCTCAGGGGTCCGTATTGGTACCAGTGCTATTTAATATCTTCATTAATGACATAGACAAAGGGATTGAGCACACTCTCAGCAAATCTGCAGATGACACCAAGCAGAGTGGTGCTATTGACACACCTGAAGGATGGGATGCTATCCAGAGAGACCTGGACAAGTTTGAGAAGAGGGCCCATGGAAATCTCATGAAGTTTAACAAGACCAAGTACAAGGTGCTTCACCTGACTAGGGGCAAGCTCTGGTATCAAGGTTGGGGGATGAACAGATCAAAAGCAGCCCTGCTGAGAAGGACAAGGGGTTGCTGGTAGATGAAAGGCTGGACATGAGCCAGCAGTGTGTGATTGAAGTCCAGAAAGTCAGTCATATCCTGGGCTGTATCAAAAGAAAAATGGCCAACAGGCTGAGGGAGGTAATTCTGCCCCTCTGCTTGGTTTTCATGAGACCCCCACCTGGAGCGCTGCATCCAGCTCCAGGGTCCTCAGCACAGGAAGGACATCAACCTTTTAGAGCAAGTCCAGAGGAGGGCTATCAAGATGATTATAGGGATGGAGCACCTCTCCTATGAGAAAAGACTGAGAGAATTAGGATTGCTCAGCCTGGAAAAGAGAAGGTCTCAGGGTAACCTAATTCTGACCTTTCAGTACCTGAGAGGAGCCTAGTACAAAGATGGAGAGTGACAACTTTCTGCAATGTCTCAGAGACAAAATACTTATAGGTAGGAAACAAATATTCAATAAAAAAATGTAAATAATTGAGAGTATCAATATTGAATTAAAATGTATATGAAAAGTCCTTTCAGGTGGGTGCATATCATTCAAGGGAATTCTGGTTGTGGTCAGGGCTTTGTAGTCATATACAGCCTTTTTCTTGTAAAATAAAAATTAGATATAGCTACACAGTTACTTTTCACACCTACCCAGACAACAAGTTTCACATATTGTCCCTACCATACATATAATCCCATTTAGTATCAAGAATTAAAATAGAGAAAGTGAAGAGAATTAAATGAGAACATTGTGTCAAAAGGGGACTGCAGTAAAAGTAAGTAATTTCCTTTGGAATTCACACCTACTTGAATGTGTAATTTTACACAGATGGAAATTTGATCAAGTTTAATAAAAAACAGCTCCATACCAGTGATCTCATGAGGAACAAAAGAAAGCCACCGTGATTTACATGTACAGAAATTAAATCACTAAAATACTGAGCAGGAAAAATGTATATAAGCAGTGGGATAGTATAGTTATTTTACCATTCCTTAGTCTTTTGCATGCTATTTGCAGTCTTCTAATCTTTCACATTTAGACAGCCTCACATGAGTGGGACATGCAGCAATAAGAACAGTTGCACTGAAGAGCAGAGGACTTGCACTTAAGTTGTCCTGTCTCTGTCTCTGGTTCATGAGGTGATATCCCTGTATTTTTAAATTCATATCTATTCTGATCAGCATTTAAGAATGCATTTAGCTTTAAGCATATCCTTGATTAATACTGAATTTGCAAAATTTAATTTGCATGGTCCTAAACAGAGTTGATTTCCCAGCTCTAGTCCCAGATCTCTAAGATAACAAACAGCCCACAGAGATCAGTCCAGGCCTAAGTCATGCACTGTGTGTAAAACACACCACGAAGTTCAAGTGCCCAGTATTGTAGACATACAAGTTCATATTTTGTTGGGAGCAATTTATTTTTTCTTGCTATGTTATCACCAGTACCTAAAACTGACTGAAGTTATCTGAGCTTTGTAAAGTCAACCTTCTATGGAATATCCTCCTATGACATAGTTCTCTCTTCAGCCACCCTGTTACTGCACCTTGACTGTTAGGAAACCAGCAGCCATAGGTAAAACTGTCAAAAACATGGTTTGGCTATTACATTTTAATGATTTTTCCATACTGTTTCTTTAAAAAATGTTCCAGAAATTTTATCTTTTGCTGATGTACTTTCATCCTAGAAGGAAGAGGGGCAGGTCAGGAACGAGGAAAACAATTACAATTAAAATTTGCAGTTCCAACTATGAAATCAATTTAGAAGGCGTTTACATGGAGAAAAAAAAAATCTATTTTTCATTAAATATTTCCTGGAAGACCAATATTCAGTTCTTATTGTTGCACAAAAAATGTCTTTCTTTGAGACCTGACTCCGTCCTCTTACTTATACATTTGTATTAGATTCTTCCAAGCCATGCATGCTTGTTTCTGTTGCTATGCTACCAATGTAATATATATGGTTACAAAGGCAACATGTAATATCACTATGTGTAACATGTTAATAATGTCAGCACTCTGAGCACAGTATTAAAATATAAATTATCAATTTACCTGAAAAAAAATCTAGTTTTAGACTATTATTCAGTTTTTTAAATGTTAAACGTTTTATGTTCAGGAGTTTTGGTAATCCCATGGCAATGAATTATTGAATTCTACAACTTTGTCATTGAAAATTGTCAGTGCCATTTTTGGGTTATCTAGTTCCATGTTTCAGTAAGTGCTGCTCTCAGAACTAGAAAACCAAGTCATTGGTTCACAGTACATTCATGGAAGTGAAATTATGGCACAGCTGATCTAGGAGCAATTTATGGGATTAAACATTTATTTATGGTGTCCCTTGAAGGATTGTTAATCCCTGTAAACCATATTTTGGAGAGAAGAAAGCAAGTAGTGAGAGTTGTTAATCTCACTCATGTCTTTGAGTCATTAAAGAGTTCTGAACAAAGCTCTGCTCAAAGAAATTTCACACAGGGATGCAAGGTGCCCACCAAAGCTGATCTTTCACTCCTCTCCATATCCAGACAGGGGAGAGAAAATATAATGAAAGGCTCATGGGTCCAGATAAGGGCAGGGAGAGATCTCTCACTGATTTACCATCATGGGCAAAGCAGACTCAACTTGGGAAAAATTAATTTATTACCAATCAAATGAGTAGGATAATGAAAAATAAAATCAAATCTTAAAAACACTTCCCCCTACCCAGTCCTTCTTCCCAGGCTAACCATCACTCACAGCTCCTCTACTCTGTCAGTGGCACAGGGGGATGGGATAACTACCTTTTACTGCAGTTCCCTTTTGACGTAATGTTGTCATCTTGATCATCTAGTCCAAGTCCACTAAACACATTTTTCCAGGTATAAAAGCATGTAATGTACAGCAACAATCAGCTCTTGTACAATTTTGGCTTGCATTCCTGGAAATATACAGCTCAAAATAACAGCAAAATTCCGAGCCTTGTACAAGCAGCAATATGGGAGTGACATAACACTGTGAACATGGGGATCTTTACATGCATTTTTATCTCCTGTGGAATAATGATTATCTTTGCCCTGGTTGAGAAAGAAAGGTCAACTGTCAACTTTGTACAACTACCAAATTACTGCCAGAGTCTCCAGGAAGATTCAGCAAATACAGGACAATCAGGGCTGAGAGAACAGGATGAAAACACCTTCCATATCAAGGCAAATACACAAGGAGAGGCTTTTAGAGGCCCATCAATTTGGCAGGTTCTCATTTAAAGAATTTTTAAGGTAATGACTAGGGAATTACTGGCAGATCTTTCAGAACTGCAGAATTAAAAGGGGCAGGGGGAGGAAGAATTTGATGACAGTGTGGAAAAATCAAACCTATAAATGTTCTAAACCAGATGTTCATTCATTTGGAGAGGGGGTACACTTCTCACTCCCTCAATGAAAGCTTATTTATTACAACAGGTCTCTTTGGTCATATTTTTGAAAAGAGGACTTGGTCACAAGTGTCTTTAAGAAGTTACTTTTATTTGTCACGGAAGATTTGGGTTATTTAAAATTTCGTTATATACTAACAATAAAGGATACACTACCAGAACAGAATTGTGGCAGAACTGGCTGTTTGCAAAAACACCAAATTCTAGGGAAAACTATAAATCCCCAAGATATCTCTGAATGATGAACTATATATTCAATTCTTAATTATACTGAAAGATGCACGAAAATTCATCTCACTTGTATCTATTGCAGGATTGCCTACAATAAAATTTTCCCAGGCTCCAAACTATTCCTTTTGACACAGGTATGAAATAAATCAGCATCCATAATTTGGTTCTTGATCTATCTGTCCTAGGAACACAGTTCGAGACAGGTGCACTTTCTGCTCACAGATGCTCTCTTATTTTGGAGACAAGTTTTTACATACCTGAGAAACATGCAGATGTCTAAAGGTTGCTAAAAGTAGCAGATCAACAGAAAAAGGCTCTGTCTGAGAGAAATTACTCCAAATTTTGAAGAACTGAGACTATGTGTCTGGCAGAAGCTTAGATGAGTAGCGCTTCACTCATTAGCTCTACATTCATTAGGTAGTTTAAATGCCACAGGTGGGCTCAGTGCTTTCCAATGCATATGTGAAAGATCAGTAATTCTCCAAAGAAAAAAGCAAGCCCAAGACTGTGCAATTTTACCCTCTAGATCAATTTTTTGATGTTATATACAAATAGAAGGAAAGGAAGCTCTTTACAATGATGCAGTAACGTGATTATTATAATCAACATATCCAGCTGATGTGACATTCACAAGAAAAATATCTTAGAGAGTTTGTTTATAATTTAAATAAATTCAGTGTTGTTTTAAATTAACCAGGTGGCAATCTTTAAGCTGTGCTGCAGACACGGCATCATAGAACTTACAACAAAAACAAGGATGTGTTTCTTGCCTTTGGTTCCCATTTCAGTACAGCAGGCAGAGAATGATTTCAGAATGAATTAGCAGTACCAGCACACTTCTTTAGTTAAAATAGAAAATTACCAGGAGGACAAGGTTTTAAAAACTTTATGCAAGTTGACAGTCATTGATGAATTTCCGAAGCCAATTGCTATAATTTCCATGTAGTTTCATTGTTGTGCTATTCAATGGCCTTCTGACTCTTACAAACTTTCCCTGCTAAAAAGATACAGGATTTTAACCACAGGTAGTGAGCCCGAAAATGCTTTATCTTATAATGAAAAAAATCATTAACTTTTGATCAGAGAGTGAACATATATACAACTGTAATTAAGTTAAAAATTCAACAAGTTATGGGATGAACTAGGTGGAAATAAACTTACGTCCTAAACCTTCTGCAGTTTAATTCATTTAAAAGTAAGTGAATGAAAAGATGTAGAACCCTTGGGTTCATTTTTGAATTAACAGATGTGCACCAAACTGTAAACTTCCCTTGCCTTACAGCAATTTCAAGAACATCTCCCGAAATGATAAATGTGCTTCCAGCTCTTCCAAGACAGTACATCACAGTTGCCATGATGGTCTTCACAATACAGAACATATCAGCAGGAGCAATCAAATACCGGTAAAGTAGTTCAGCTCCAAAGTCACACTGATACTAGTACCTCTGTACTAGCATATTAAACAGCATCAGCACTGGGCCACAATTATCCACATTATTTAATTATTAACATACTTTTTGACGTAACTCTGGTCTGTGACCATGCTCACAGACAATACTTGGACAGGGTTCAAGGGAAAGGAGATCTCTGGTTCTTCCCAACAGGCAATTGGACTTGTTTATCCTGCTTTGAAGCAGGTAAGAAAAAAAAGTGTTAATTATCTGCAGGGCTAAGGAACAGTCTCTCAGCAAAATTAGTTACAAAAAAAAATATAGATGGCTAGAGTTAAAAAGCCAGTCTTCCCTACAGCACAAGTCCCAGGGGACTGAGATTATCTCTCATTCAAGACATTCAAGACAGCAAAAGAACTGCACAACTCACAACATACTATAGCAGGCTCTAATTCATTCAAAAAATGAAACAGAAAACCAAATCCCTATCACCTAATCAATGGAAAGCCAACATGGGGTGGTCTTTGCATCCTCGAACAGCAGACAGGAGATCCTACAGCTCTTGGAGGAAAAAGGACCAACAAGTAGAAATGGATACTTGGCCTTGGGTAGGAAGCCTGATTCCCCTGAAACCTCTTAGGAAAATAAGCAAGGCCATACAGATTATTCAAGTAAAGGGGGTTTTCCTTAAGGTCTTTATACCACACTAAAGAGAACCCAAAAAGGCCATTTGGAGAAGAAATGTGAGTCTGAAACAGAATTCTAGTTTTTAGGGCACTCGGCTGGGAGAAAGGAATCAAAAAATTGAGGCTCTGCTGCCTGGACAGCTGATCAGTTATGTTTAAGCTCTTAACTGACGCAAAACCCTGTCACAGGCACAGGTTTCTGTCACCCACCCACCAGATGACACTCTGGAAGTCCCTCCACTTCCCCACTCTGGATTACTAATAAGGGTACAGTTGCATACAGGTTCCTTTCTTCTTTCTGGTTCTTTGATCCCAATCATTCAAAATACCACTTCAAGAAAGTGAGACAGTAGACATCAGTTCTGTCAAGCAAAGGAAGAATTAGGCACAGGGCTTGTGTCTCCAAGAGCACCACCACAGCAGCCTGCCTTGGTGCTGGTTTCAAAGAGCACAAAGGCAATCCTCACAAGAGTGCTTCAGGTTGCACACAGAGCCTTTCTTTCTCTACCTTTACAGCCTAAATTCCCATAGGAGATGCATAACTGAGCACAGTGGCACAGCAGCTTGTCTGCCTCATGGGGCTGCCCACCAGCAGGAGACGGCTCCCAGGTGGCACCATGAACAAAATCCAGGCTCGTTTCAAAGCCATTCCTTTCTTTCCTTCCTTAACGCTTCTGGTCTGCAGGGATTTGCAGGCTGTTCACCTGATCAATCCATTGTATGGTTCTTGTTTTTCTTTGGAAAGAGTATAGGTCTCCTGCCTTGCACCCCTCCCCATACATCTCTGGTTTTCATTCCCCATTTGGGCAGTCTCCCAAAGCTTATTCCCATGAGACAGGACAGCAGCTGACCTGGAGCTATTGTCCAGTTCTGTTGTCCAGACCCAATATGGGGTGGGTGAAGTGGGGGCAAAGACCCTTGGTGCAGTGAAGATTCAAGTTGTGCCTTCAAATTCCTAAAACTGTGGTGCCTGGGGGTCTCTCTACCATTTAATGGGCTTGCATTGGAACAACATCAGCAATAAGGAGTACCTGACCTTACTGGCAGTGCTAACCAGGGAGGGAACAGGTGAAATAACTCCACATTTTTATCACTTGAATAGTCTGTTGAGGTAGTGGCAAAAGATCCCTGGAGAAGGAGGAAAAACCACTTCAGTGCAAAACCACATTTTCAAGGTCAATCATGAAGTTTAAGAATATTATTTTACGAAAACAAATGAAAAAGAAAGTTGATGCAATATGCAAAATTCGCTCTGTGTCAACAAGGACAAAATAAACTCTACAAAATGGTGGGTACTTTTGAGTTGAATTGCACCATTTGAAAGTTTCAGGGTGAAATAGCATCATGGAAGATGTGCCTGAAAAATTCCCCTAAGCAAGGAGAAAATAAATGCTCTCTGATCAGTTATTTGTTGCTTATCTTAGACTGCTGCAACCACGCTGTTCCCTTAGAGTACCCAAGCAGCAGCCAAGCATGGCACAAATCTGTGTGCTAGCCCTTGAAGTAGGATGGGGTACCTAGGCCCAACCTTACTTTGGATCCTCGGTGTAGGAAAAAATTGCAATAAGCCATTTCCACTGTGATATAGATAAGCTTAGATTAGTTTGCCTCCAGGTAACCAGCACAAATGGCATAACACAAGCTTGACAATGATGAACTAGACAAATTATGTGTATACATCATGATGGACAATGTGTTGGTTTGGTTACATTTTTCATAGAGAGTTTTTAAGTATCCTAACTATGATGCTTAAGAGTACAGTATTTTTAATCTGAGTAATTTTTTTGTTGTTCAAATCACAAGAATAATCAGAGATAAAACAAGAATTCAGAAATGTTACAGAACTGCTCCCACCTTCTGAGCCAGAACTATATAATTTACTTTTCAAAGTACTCTGATCAGATTTCTGAGTTTAGTTCATATGAAACAATAAAGCAAACCAAATTCCATAGCCATTTGCTTTGCTGAAAGGGGTTTTAAGATTACATTAGAGATTGTAAGAAGCACAGTGAAGAAGAGCAAGAAAATAGTCTGTGTTTTAAAATAAACCAAGAATGTTCACAGAGCAATAAATGGCCCAAAAAGCAAATGTCAAAAAGGTGACTGAAAAAGAAATGCCAACAGAAGCACACTTACACTAAATGTT
Organism: Pachyramphus minor; assembly: GCA_013397135.1. Taxonomy (NCBI): domain Eukaryota; kingdom Metazoa; phylum Chordata; class Aves; order Passeriformes; family Tyrannidae; genus Pachyramphus; species Pachyramphus minor. The sequence continues at coordinate 55,192 of VYXB01007201.1, read as the reverse complement.
CCCTTAGCGCAAAGATAAAAAGCAAAGGCTGAACTTGACAAGGCTGAAAAGAAGTTTGACAACCTTAGACAAGAATTGTAAGATGACCTTGGCTATGCTGATTTGGGTAAGCAGTTGTAGACAGATGGCCAAAAGAAAAATATCTGGGCACTTTCAAGTATAATATTCCTGGGTCTGTAGAGACAATCTTGCTGCTTATAAATGAGATCTGAAGAGTCAAACTAGGTGTTGCTATGTAAAAAATGCCAAGTATTATCTTCAGAAACAATCTAAAATATCTTATCATAGTCTAAACATAAAAACATCTGGCACTGAGTGGAAGATATCCAACCATAATGACGTAAATTCAGATAAAACAAAAAATAATAGAGCTATTTTTCCTTGTTCACCCTTGTTCACACAATAACAAAGAGGATATATCTGGATGACAGTGAAAACTTTATCATATATCTCTTTCTGCAATTGAATTAATGCAGAAAAGTCACTTAATAGAATTGGAAGTCATTATAAATTAATTTTTAGGAGAAAATATTGATTCTCAAAAGAGTTGATTAATTGCTGGCAATTTTCTTTGGAGGGGAAGGGTGTGACTCCTCTGTTCTAGGTGTCCTCAGCTCCAAGGTATTTGAAGTATTTTGTGTAACCTCCCCATAAAATTTTCTTACACCCTGCTTTGCAATTATTTCATTGGACAGTTTTCTTAAGCAGCCCTATAAGCCATGTGCCCTTTTGAAACTGTCGTTCCACTCAAGTGTTTCTTTCTGTGTATGTTTCCCTGCTATACCACTAACACACTCATCACCAAGTCTGTTTGGGTTTTAGAGACCTTTGGTGACGGAGGTTTTCATGTTTCTCAGATTTTCTGTAGATAGATAGATCAGCTTTAAGATAGATGGGGATACAAACACTATCATCACACTGCCCAGAGGTGTGCAGACTTCAAATAAATTTGAAATCATGACTTCTGTTTTTCTCCTGTCTACCAAGAATTGCAAAGGGCTTTTTGTACTGGTGAAATATTTCACTTACAGCTTTCATTTATTAATTAGAAATCTACAAAAATAAGAGGAGGATTTTTAACATTTTAGTTTGCTGAGTTTACCTCCATAGTAGTGAGCGCTCACAATTAATCATTCGTTAAACTCTGCTCATTCAGAGTCTGTGGATGATGTGCCATTATAGTTAAGGGTTTTTTCCCTTAAGAGTGACCTGCATTACCAAAAATGTGTAGCAGAGAAACAAAATAAACTAATATCTCATCTTCCATGTGGTGTTTGTTCTTTTGGAAAAAAAGAAAAAAAAAAAAGACTGCAGAAGTTGCATACTGTGGAAATACTTTAAACTTAATGAAAACTCAACAGCATATCAGAAATAAGTTTCCTTTTTCTTTGAGAAAAACACATGAGAATTTGTTTCAGGTCCCAATAAAAAAATATTGAAGTACTTTTCAGCACTTTTTAGGTCAAGCTCCCTTAGATTTACTTGTAAGGCAACGTTGTATCATTCATATGTATCAAATGTATCATCAGTCTGCTATTTTATTCGTGCAGTTCTGAATGTAAACTACTTTCAATGTGTTTTCCATTAAAAAAGCTATTTGTTGTGGTCTAAATCAGCTTTCAAATGTATTTTGCATTATAATTCTAGAACTATACATTAATCATAGATGAAATTATGATGGCTAAACATAGCATTTAAATGCTGTGAAAATCCATATACCCTTCGGATGACTAAAGAAAAATAATGTCTTCAAATGCCAACCTGCTGAAGCTACAATTTTCTTCACAGCCTTGCCAGACAGTGTGTTTTATCTTCTATTAAAGAAAGACATCATTAGGAACATTAAAGCACCTGGATAGGGATTATCAGAATGTAATAATGGTAAAATAGTACTTTTCCCATAGCTGATCAGACTATTGAAAATGAACCACAGGGGTACACTTGCATGCTGGCCCCAGAAAAGGTGAGGGTAAGGGTTGGTAGCAGTTTGAACATGAGCAGAGATGTGAAGCATGGGTAAATACCAACCACAGAGCATGATCAAGAAAATAACTTAGTTAACAGAGAAAATTCAATAGTTTGCTGCAGGTTTGACAACTTATTCTGGTGGTAAGATCTATGGTGGTATGATATAACCATTCTGACTGAAATAGCCCAAGCAAGGGCTGGGTTAAGAAGGATGGGTTAAGAAGGGGAGGAGGCAGTTCCGACTCCAGCACCTTGTCGGTGCTGGAAAGTTATCCTGTATTGATCTGAACATAACATTTGTATTTTGAGAGGAAAAGTAGTAGCAATACAAGTCAAAAACAATGCCACACATCTGTAAGTCATACTAAATATTACTTCTTTTAATTGTGAATATTTATCTTATATGTAGGTTCAAAAATAAAAGTAAAAATTGTGTTTTGCTGTTCTAGCAAACACTCTCAAGCTTCTTAGAGCAAAAGCTGTGGAGTTTGGAAGCGGGATGTTCCTGTGGTTCCTTACAGGAAAAAAAAGCCATGTTTCTTAGGTCCAAGAGCTCTCTCCAAAACTCAGTTTTGTATATATATTACATCTACATATTGATGAAAATGTGTGTATTACAAGTTGAATATTCTTGTAATTATTTCAGTGTTTCTTTTCATTTGCACCACCCAGGACCAGAACTTCCAAATAAACATATTTCTGCTTTGAATTCACCGGTTAGACTCTTGGTACTGCTCATTTTGAATCCCTGTTGCTAATACATTCGAAATTGCTTCTGCTCAAGAGAAGGGCCTTTCTACAGATCAAAAGCCTGAAGAAATTTGCAAGTTATTTCAGCTGTTACAACCTCTTACCCAGCTGTCATTCTCACTCTCCTGCATTTTTGTTAGAAAACTGAGATCAAAATACATTCAATATCAGCAATTTCTCAAAATACATAGGTGTTTCATAAAGGCATCTGAACACAAAAGTTGAATGCTGTAATCAATGGCATGATAGTACAGTGAAAATCCCAATCTGCCTATGACTCACATTTCTGACTGTTGGGCCAATTTCTGTGTTTGGAGAGGTATGAGCTGTTACTGGCTGTTACACATTTTCATTTAAGAGAAAAAAATATTTTCCTTGTATCTTACAAGCTAAATTTTCAAAGCATAAAACTTAGTTTGGTCACACTTTTTTTTAAGATCTGCTGTCAGACTTTGATATGATGAATGATTTTGTCTGGTAAGAAAATGTAAAAATAAATAGGGAAAAAAGAATGATCCGCTAAAACCAATTATTGTTATCTAATACAAAACATTACACTTCAGGGCATAAGTCAAACAAGTCACTTTAAATAGTAATAAATGTTCACTGTCAGATTTCTGTTTCCTTCAGCTAAAAATCCAGATCCCACTTTTGCTCAGGACAGCGTATCAAATGGAGACATTCATTTAAATACTTGTCTCCTAGGCAAATATGACAGATAGGGTAGTCAAAATTCATATGTTTTCTTTAGATTAACTTCTTTCTATAATAGTTGGGAAATGAAATCTGAAGTATAATTAACTTGTGTATTTATGACATCATATGTTTTGGATTATCATTACTGAATTGTGTATTTTTTACTAGAATGAAAAGGAGAGAAGGGTCATCTGATATATCTCTTTCATACAATTCATACTTTTGTAACAATTCAGATCTAAATTAACAAAACATATCTATGTTAATTTTTACATGTTACATAAATTAAACAAGACAAAAATTATGTTTGACTGACGGTTAATTCTGTTTTCTATGATATTGCCTGGAAGAGTTAGAGCACCTTATCTCCTTGCTACTGCTGGGCCACTTGTATCTAAATCAATCCTCTGGTGATCTGCTTGAGAGGAGAAACGGGATACTCCATGTAGATAATTATATGTAAATCTCCTAGATAAAATAATACAAAGATTACATGAACATATACATAAAAATACATTAATATGCATATTTATTTACATATATCTAGTGTAGGCATGCCTCAAAATATATTGCATGAATATATGGGAACTTAGAAAACAGTAAGAATTTGCTTATTGTTGAAAGCCAATTAATTTTTTTTAAAATTATTGTAATCACAGTAAATGAACTAAAACACCTCATCTGCCAGATATGGGAAATGTGGTAAGACCTATGATAATCATATGGGAGAAAACTCACTGTTTCACACACACAGAGCACTTCCACATATAAAAAATGCTGCTCTCCATAATATTCTACCGAAAAAACTGCACTGTTGAAAAGATCCATTTTGTAGCAAATATTTCCAACTCAAAATGAGGGTGGGAATGTTGTCTTAAGAATTTGTATGACTCCACTGGCAACATCAGAGGCTTTACAATCAATTTCCTGCTTTTTTTTTTTTAATTATTGTTTTTCAAACCTCTGAACAGATCAGAATGTGACATTTGCTTGAAACATCTAAGTGACTATTTAATGAGTCATTCTGCAAATAACTTTTGCCTTCAGCCTCTCTAGGATAACCCAGCCCTAAGTTCCAAAAGTGAAATAGAAGGGAATAATCAGCTGCATTTCCCATCTTCATGATGCCAACTTTCATTTCACTTTCACAGAGGTCTCAGGCAGTGATTCCAGCTCTGTTTTCAAACACTCACCCAGTGCAAGACACAAAACTGTATTTCCTCTCATTTTTCATAAGAAATTAGTATTTTTTTTTCATTACAAAGCTATATAGTATTCAGTTAGTTTTTAGCATTTAATGTTAAAACAGAGGGAAAATTAACTACCAAGTGCTACCAAGGACCAAAGTGTCTCCATCCACTCCGAAAACACAGTGGATGTACTCTATTATCATCCTCTGCCTTGCAAGACATAATTATTCATTCACCAGGATTAAAGGCTATTAATCTCTCTCTTTTTTTTGCATTATCTTTATCTTACTGCATAAAAAGTATTCCTTTGATCACAGAATAAAATTTCCCCTTTGTGGTCTGAATCATGCAAATATATATATTTAATATCTTAGAATTCTTAGAATCATGCTCATTTTAATTCTGAAAAAAAAGATAAATCTGTAGCATTAATATCTGTTATCCACCTTAAAAAAAAA
>VYXB01007201.1:0-50104 GCA_013397135.1 Pachyramphus minor | reverse complement strand
AACAAAAAAAAAAAAAAAAAAAAAAAAAAAAAAAAAAAAAAAAAACAAAAAAAAAAAAAAAAAAAAAAAAAAAAAAAAAAAAAAAAAAAAAAAAAAAAAAAAAAAAAAAAAAAAAAAAAAAAAAAAAAAAAAAAAAAAAAAAAAACCAGCCAACCCAAACCAACCAAACAAAAAACCCACCAGGTTCAAATACATATTATTTTCTAATGGAAACTTTTTCAACAAAAAAACCTTCTTTTTTCCAAAATAACCATCTACAAAACCCACACCCCATCTTTTTCCCTCTCTTGTATATTTTTAAATTATTTTCTTCTTCTTCTCAGTCCTTTGTCTTTTCCTTTGTCTTCTACTGTTTTGGGATAACTTCTAGTGATCAGACTCTGCCCTGATTTAAACTTTGGGTGGCCTTGCCACTTTTCAATCAGGATATAGAGCATGACCATCACAATTCCACAAAACCTGCAGGAAACAGCCTGCAAAGTGCGTTGTACTAAATAAAATCTGGCTGCTGGGGGAGGGGATGATGTTGCAAAAATCATCCCTCTTTTTTCTTCCTGTGGCAAAGGTAGATTCTACACCGAAAATCAGCAGCAAATATCTCCTTATGTCCTTTGGACTGGATGCAGTAATCATTTAGATATCTGCTTAACGTTAACTACACAGTTGTTTAACAGAGTGTTTTACTTAAAGTGATTTTTCACTCTCCTACTCTTGCATAAACATTCTTAACTACTATAAGGAGGGTACTTTTGAATTAGATGATCAGTGGAGCATAAAGTCGTGAGAAAGACATCATACTAGGATGTGAAACCAGCTAGAGTATTGTACAATGTAACTTCATGGCGCAAGTTAACTATAAGGTCTATTTGTGCCCTTCAGTAAGTCAGCTTGATATCCCCTATTATCAGAGCTGAGTTCTTCCTTGCTTTTGCTACATACTGCAAGATGGATACATCTACGCTTGAAACACAATGATAGAGGTCATACATAGGGGTGAGAAAGATGATGATGAGAAGAAGATTATGTGGGCAGGGGTCGCTCGCCCNCCTTTTAGTGTTCCTTTAATTCCCCTTTATTTAATTAATACTGTAATAAAAGTTGTCCATAGTATTTCCCTTTAATTCCCCTTTCTACTAACCAATATCATGTTAATAGTTATCTGTAATATTGTGTTAGGATCCTTTTTGGTATCCCTTTAACTCCCTTTTTACTGGTTAATACTGTATTAAATGCTGTTCGTAGTATTTGTTTTAATGTCAACCGATAAAGTAGTTATTCTGTATTCTTTTAGTTTTTTGATTCTCTTTGCTAAGTTTATTATTATTCTCATGCTCACTGCAATAAAAGATATTTTGTGTGTTTGAATGTCTGTTGTACTTGTCTTTATTCCAGGTATGTATCCTTAACGAACCGTTACAACTACTTGAGGTGAATTACAAGCGCATGGATTGGTACTGGCTGAAATTCCCTGTACTTAACTTTTTGAGAACTGTACAATCAAACAGGAAAATTAGAAAATGAAACAACTTCCCATTTTTTTATGGCCACCTATGAATTATTAAACTTTAATTGTATTTGCTTTAGAGTTTTTAATCGTTTACAGTCTTGTTACACATATTTTTAGTATTTCATTTATTGACAGCTCAAATTAGCACTAAGATAATGTCTTCATCAGCACATTAAGAATTTTAGAGTATTCTTATCAGAAATGACCTAGAGTATTAAATGTGTCATTGTTAAATCCTTCATGCATTGTGCCTGTAACTGGGAAAACACCATAATGCTTCTTCCTGGGGGAAGTGTCAGTTAATTGTCATGTAGGAAAAAGAAGCAGTATAATAAAATTTTGTATTCTTTTCCTCTCTGATGTAGGGATAGAAAAAGTCCCATCTAGAAAGTAATGCATCTGCCAGCTTTTGTCAGTGCTGGGTTATACACACAGCAAAATGTCACCTTTGTTTTCTCCCTAATATCCGGAAAGTAGCACTTTGGCCACCTAGAGGTCAAACCAAGTTTGTTTTTTTCCTAGAAAAGGCAACTAAAGCTAGGTTTAGACCATGCAAGGCTTAAAAATAATCAGATAGAACAAGAATTTCAAAACCTCAGGCCTAAGGTTTCTCTTGATCCTGGCTTTGTGTCAGCTTTGTCTGCTAGACCCTGTCCAATTTTGTCACAAACGCTTCCATTTCCTTTGATCCTCACCTCTCTCTCTTGAGCTGAAAGGCAGAGCTCCTTTTGACCTGGTGTTAGAGTGAACCACAACAAAGAGAGTTGTGTTTCCCCAGGCTGAAGTCCTGAGTCAAAATCCCAGCTCTGGTAGAAGGTAGGATTACACCTCTAGCATGATTATCTTCTTCTTGTCACCAAAAAAAATCCTATAAATATTAATGATTTGATATCTTAAAGTCAATGACCCCCACAGCTTAAGTCCTTCCTAATACATCAATCTGTGTACAAACACTTTCTTTGCTACCTGTTGTGTAACATTATGTCCAGCTTGTGACCAGCAATCCAGGTGCATTCAGTATGTAATTTTGGCACTATTTAACATAATTTTTTTTAACAGCACGTAGTAGTAGTACAAATGTGTTCTCAAAGTTTAGGACTCTTTCCTCTCCATTACAAAGCAAAGAATGTAGTAGTAAGGAATAAAACAGAGCATAAAGCTGCTGAAACCAAAGCCTTGGAGATGACGTGAGAGCAAGTGTTTAATGCAGCAAGTAAAATCTCAAAGATCTTTGTGCTGTGAGCTGTGTTGCTCCCAAAGGTCTAAGCTGCAGTCACTTTGAATCTAAACTGTATGGTCAGCCCTGAAAGCAACTGCATTGAAAAGTGTGAGGTTAGTCCAGTCAATTTTAGATTTGTTAGGCTGAGTAGCTGAGAGTCTTAGAATTTGTTTTTTCTAAAATCTCCAGGCTATGGTTCCTCACAACTGCTAAAGTAAAAGCTGTGGAATTCACTTTTTCCTCTCCTGTGCTTTACCATGAGAAAAATGAAATCTGCAATGACACAGAATCTGGAGCTCCATCTAAAATCCAAGAAGAGAGTCAAGGTAGGTCTTTAGATTCATCTTTCCTCTCCAAAAAAGCTCTACTGTAAAACTAGTGTTTAAAGCCCTTCTCAAAAATGGAACAGTTCCTTATTCACTCTACTGCATTTGCTTACGAAAATGTGTTACTTACTCAGTCCCAACACAGCCTCTTTACATCCCTGGTAGAGCAGTGGAGACAGGTTGAGTCCAATTGAATATGACAGTAGCTTCTCTGTTCTTAAAACTTCAGTGGTGTCTGTGAAGTATGAAATAAATCTGAAGCCATTTCAACAGACTGTGAACAGAATCAGAATTTCCAGAATCAACATAACATTCATTTTTTCCCACAGAGCAAGTCAAAATCCTTATTAAAATATGAAATGCTTTCTTACTGTTCAAATATTAATTAAGGGCTTCACAAATTACAAAATTTGATATTATACTGAATGCACAATTTCCAGGGAATTGAAATTGGTCATAAAAGATATTTAAACAGATGACATAGTTTAAGGTGAATGCATCTATAACCGTTACATGCTTGTGAAGAATAGCACCATGTTTCTTTCACTTCAGGAAAACAGGGAAAAAAAGATGAGACTGCTAGAACAAGATTTGCTCAGTTTCATTAGAAGAAGTTACAAATTGTAGAGATTTAGGTGTTTAAATTCCTGTAGGAATGCTTATAAGTTTATTAATACTGAACTAAAAAGCAAGCAGGAACACCATAAGTCATATACATCATAATACAGAAAATAAAAATCTTCCCCTAAATTCCTTCCCTTCTTATTTTTAATACCGCTCTAAGCTTCATTCATTTGAATAGGACACTTGCACAAAAGCCAATGGGGGATAATGATGCAACCCAAGATCTGAGTGCAGTGTTGTTATCCAAATTCAGAGGTAAGAACATAAAAAGCATAGAAGATCAGGCCACAAGCAAGAGCCTTAATCAGGTTTTCCAACTCCTCTCTGTAATGTGCTTTTTTTTATGTAGCATATGCTTGAGGTAACAGAAACAGCCCTGTTCTGATGATTGTCTAATGATATGGGAGAACTTCCAAGAAGGTCAGACCTCCCTGTTCTGTGAAAGGTCAGCAGCTTCTTTCAGCAACTTATCCTTTTGGATCCCTTATTTAGTTAAAAAATGGACAGCAAGAAAATGAAACATACTTGATTCACCAAATAAACTTGCTGTGAAGTTTGACCTGAATAATCTTTTAAATTTGGTTCATCTGCCAAGGGATAAAACCAATTATTCATACAGCTTTACTGGAAGCTACTCTGTTGTCACCCAATGCATGATTAACTTTCCAAAAATAAAAAATAAAAAAAAAATAAGAAAAAAAGAACAACAACAACAACAAAAAAGGCATTTTTTTCCCTCAGACCTGACATAACCTCCACATTTCATGAGAAACATGAGTGTTTTTGAATCCCGAATGGTTCCTAGGATAGTAAGATACACCTGTTCTACACAATCACTAAGCACTATAAATAACATAGTTTCACCCCAGTGAAGCAACCAAACTAACAGTCAGTTACCACCGGAACAATCCTCAGACAACAACCACCACTAACAATGAAAGCTCTTGGTCTGAGAAAGACAACTTGTAACACCAGTGAGGAATGAAAGCTCTTGGTCTGAGAAAGACAACTTGTAACACCAGTGAGGAATGAAGTGAGACATGTATCAAGTGAATCTCCTGCTTTACTTATGCGGGCAATGAGGAACGTTCCACCTTGCAGGCATCCATACAGGGCAATTTAACACCATGAATAAGCACCCCAGTAGTAAATGAGCATGAAAACAAAGCAAACAAAGCAAGAACTCTGTTGTATCAGGACTATTCTGAATCCAGGCTAATTAGCCTCGCTATTAGCAGAGCTAATTTACTCTAGAAGAACACTAAATTGCTACTGGACCCCACTGGGGCTTTTGCAGCACACTGGGCAGCCCATGGCACAACCTGGATGTCCCACTCACACAGATCTGTCTCAGGGATCACTTACAGGAACACAGCTCACAGGCCTCTTCTGTGCTACAGCAGAGCTTTTACAAGTCATTCTGAAGGTAGAATAAAGAAGATATAGGATGATATCTTCAGAGCGAAGCTCTGACCTTGCTAAAGGGAGAGGTGAACTACTCTTCTACTTGAATAGGGCCAGCATTTCGCTTTCCTTGAAGTGAGTCACAAGCTGCTCAGCTACCATCAGCTACTTTTATAGTCACAATACTTTACCTCTGAGTTCAATCCAGCCGGAATTTTTTACTTGATGTGTATGGATCGTCTCCGCCATGTCTGAAGAAGTCTGACCCTCGAGGTCAAGAGTCCATGACATCCATTTCATTCTTGTAACATTGCAACGCTGGTTTTCAGACAGAAAAGAAAAGGATAATTCTTCAAAAGAAACTCAAGTAAAAGGTAGATGAGGAGAACATAAATGCTGCCCTGGCTGAAGTATAGCTGGGACAGTTCAAGCAGGCATCTGTATATTTCAAAAAAGTGCCAGAGTAACCACAAACAGCGGTGATCCTTACTGTGCTTCCTTGGACTTTGAAAATCCATGAGTAAAGTATAACTTGTAAACACTACTCTTTCATTTTCTTTCTGTATTATATATTTTTATATGTATTACCTTATAGTGCTATGGACAGAATGGCCTTTTGTATTTCCTCGGTTATTAAGTATTGGTTTTTGCTTGTTTTTATGGAATAAAGTCCAAATGTTAGGAATACATCATTTTCTCCTGAATCCCTTATTATATATTTGCATGCTTCAACTGCCAAAGCATATTTTGCTGTCCCAATCTAATCCCCGTTCTTTTTTCTCATCAGTAATTTTTTTGCATAAGGTCTTCCATCAATCTCCCCCTGAGTCATAAATTTTAGTCTTTTTCTACAGTTTAAAATTGCAGCAGATGGGCCAGCCTTTGTATATGTACTGCTTAGCACCAGCGCATCCTCCAGTTTCTTTTAACTCCTCCCATGATATCATAGAGGTCTGCTGACCTATTTTATCTTTAACAAACTATTATTACAGCAGATACTTATTTAATCATCTCATGCAAAGATTTTTTGCTATGATATTTACTTTTGTTTTAAACTCATACAATATGGGGAAAGCAACTTAGCCTTTCTGGTATAAAGAACATTTCTGAAATCACAGAAAAATGGTCTTTGAATTGAGGGTGCTGGTGCCAGGACATGAAGTATTGATAAATAAATAACCTTTCAATTTTGTATGCTTTTAATGTTATTATTTAGGCTTATTTTCTTACAAAGGCATGCAACATATAGTGAAGAGAATCAATCAGAGACCACAATGGCTTAAGAATCCTATTTACCAAATAAATAGCTGAGAGCTGACAGACACACTGAGAATCTGACTATCCACATACATCAGCCAGGCGCAGTGTAAAGGTTTTTTCTTTCTATACGAGTCAGCATCACCATCTGCACCCTCCATGCCTTGGGTGAGAGCTGTTCTCAAGCAGGCTGTGAGATAACCAGCAGGTGAAAAGCCTAACCCCATGAATGGGTAGCTGCTCCAAGTTATGACACTCAGATTTTTTTGGCATTTATAACAAACATGTTGTGATTGAAAAGTCAGGGTTTCTTGGTACTCATTAGAAGACTCATGTGTGTGCCAGATGTGCTCACCTGAGTTTGCTGTAAGAGTGATTGTTTACATGGGAAGATAGTGATCGGTCAAGGAGGAACAGTTTTAACTTAAAATAGAAGAGATATTAGAAAGAAATGCTTTACTCAGAGGGTACTGAAGCACTGGAACAGGTTGCTCAGAGAAGGTGTGGATGTCCCATCCCTGGAAGTGTTTGAGGCCAGGTTGGATGGGGCTTTGAGTGATGTGAGCTAGTGGAAGATGCCCCTGCAGATGGCAGGGGGATTAGACTAGATGATCTTTAAGGTCCCTTCCAACTCAAAACATTCTATGATTTTATGATTACAGATGTAACCAGAAAAATAAATATTCAAGTGATTATGGAACCTTGCCAGTGTGGATTTGAAGCAAGATATGGATGACATTTTCAAAATGTCAAGTATTTTCTATGCTATAAAATGCATAACCAGGTGTACCAGAAAATACAGTCAGATGCTCCTTTCTTTTTACTTAGAGTCTTTGTACAAGTACCTTTGAATTTAATTATGATAAATGAATAAATACCATCAAAATTTTCAAAAATATTTAATTTAGTAAAAAAATGCAATCTTTTCTCAGGGGTTTGGTTTGTCCAGTGGTCCAAAAAAAATAAAACTGAGCTCAAATGTTAGGAAGACCAACTTCATGACAAACTTAATGAAAATGTCACAATCTTCATTATGAATTTTTTTCAGTCTAAAAATAAAGAACATCTGAAAATCCACTTTTGCTTTATGCTTATTTACTTCCTACCTTACCAGCTTAATTGCAGAACACAGAAGCAAAAGCTCTTCAATGTCACATCTGGAAGGGATACCAGCTACACCAATTTGACTAAAATCTCTCTGGTTACTTAGTCTTGGAGATTTTTTTTCTTTGAACTCCTTATGTGTTTGTAAATTTAATAGGTAGCCTCACAGTGAAAAATTGATCTGTAGCTGATATAAAGTTGTCTGAGCTAAGTCCATTCTACAGGTTGTCATAACCCCTTTTGCTCTCTCTACCACACTTAGAAAAGCCTTTATGGGGAATATTTCATGCACTGAACTTTAATGAAATAGAAAATGGAAATATCCTAAACAGTCAAAAAGGTCTCTTCATGGTACATCACAAAGAAGATGTGTAAGCAACACTAAACAAAACAGCAGATCTATTATTTACAAAACTGAGCATAGCATCTGAAACACAAGTCCATTATACATTTCAGCATTATAGTTCAGTGAAGTGTCAGCAACTAGTTTTAATACTGATAGCTTATTGTACATTCTTACCTTCTTTCAAAAAAAAAAAATTAAAAAATGGACTAGCTAGTTAATTTTCTGGGAAAGAAACCAATATGTGCACATTAAAAAGTTGTTTATTTATCCTCTATATTCATCTGTCACTTCCCTCTCATCTACACAGAGAAAATTCATTTTACTATAGAATTTCCTATGTACCATGGTCTAGAAAATGCACTTGCTTCACTTGTTACTGTGATCTTCCTTAAGGAAGTATAATTGCACCTCTATCTGAAACAACACTTTTAACTCATAAAAAGCCCTTCACTGTCCATTGAGCTGGACTTAAAAAGTTTTGTTATGCTGTAATTAGACATAAATAAAACAAGAATCAAAGTGATAAGAGTTGGTGAAGTGAAATCAACTCATGGAGAAACCAAGTCAGACATAGATTCCGTTAGATACGGGAAAATGTCCCCAGTACGAGGTCAAGTCCAACAGATAAGCTTAGTCCATTTATAATGACTGGTTATCCTGTAAAACTTATTACTACTAGAGAATTTTTGTTACTAACAGCATACTAAATCCTTTCCATTAAGTTCGTAGGATATAATCTAGATTTTTGCTTGAATAAATGAAACATCATGTGTTAGATGTTTTATAAAGTAACCTTTTGCACCCAAAAAGAACCTGCTTTGATGCCACATACAACTGCAAGTAATAAGTTTCTGAAAGCAATTCTCTGAAAAGTGTCTTACTTACCAGACAGATATGAGTCATTTTGCCATGAATACTCCTTATGTTCAAACAATGCATTTAGGAAACATGAGTTATCTCTCTAGAATCTTGTCTGCCCTAAAGTACTGTTGATGGTCATCAGAGCATTGTAGGGGCACCCATCAAACACTGCAATCAGGAGTCTCTCCATCAACCAAAGCACAGAAACAGCAGCTGAAAATATTGCTATAATTTCTGTTGTGGTTTAAGATCAGCTGGAAATTAAGTCCCACGCAGCTGCTCCCCTCCGCGCTAACCCCTGCAGTGAGAAAGAGAGACAATGGGTCAAGGTTACGGGTTAAGATAACAATTTACTGGAAACAGCAATGAGATAAGAAAACAAACACCAACAATACCAATAACAAAAGTATATAAAAAGGGGTGATTTACGTGCAAAAAAATGCTCTCCAAATCCAACACAATACAACTAGCTGGCACCCCACCACCACTTCCTCTACCATGTTTTCTTTTCCCAAGCCCAAGACAATGAAAACAATGATGGGCAAACCATCCTTCCCCCCCCCCAAACCAAAGACAATTAAAAAAAAAAACCCAGTGTGGGACAAACTGTCCACTTGGGACCATTGCCACCCCACTGCTCAGCTCACCACCCACTCCCCCAGAAAAGGACAAAATGGCCATGGGTGGTCTGCATGTTCCCTTTCTCTTGCTCCTCAAGCCACACCCTCTTCCTTCTTGGAAGTGAGAACCCCTACTTCCACTGCCTGGCAGTGACGTGGGTGGTATAGAATACCACCTAGAAACACCCAACATGGCTCCAAGCCCCCTCATGGCTACCATGAGAAAATTAACTCTCTCCTGGCTGAAACTAGGACAATTTCCTAATGACAAAACAGTAGAAGTAGTAATAGTAGTAGTAGTAGTAGTTACTTCTGAGACTTCCCCAGTCATGCCAGAGCACAGAAGTGTAGAGAGCGATCATAAATGATAGTCTTGAAGTGAAAAAAGAAATAGTCAGTTATGTCAAATCCCAGTTTTAACTACAAGACTACCCTACCCATCTCTCTTCCAAGTGTGCTTCTCTCAGGGTAGTTTTATCTGTGTCTATAAGTCTGGATAGTGTTGATACAGTGTTCACTTCTGCAGTGGAAAAGCACTGAGACATGGCGTATCACCTGTGGTCTGTCTCCCAAGGTTGCTCTCAAGTTTTGAGTACTTCAGGAGTGTGCATCGACCTTTGAGAACCAATGACAGTGACCTAAATAATTTTTTTAAGTCTGTGCTATAGATAAAAGGAAATACAAGAAGTTCAGGTCAGATTTGCTGAATTTATGTTCTGAGGGAACATTTGGCCTACATTTTTGGTTCAGGAGATTTACCCTTCATCTTGTCTGGACATTTACAGTATTGCCAGAGCCACACACATGACAGCTGTGAGTGAGATCTTAGGAAATAATGAAAAAAGCTTTAATATCAAGAGGATTTTTGTTCAGAAAAACTGCTTACAAATACTAATGGGAGCTTGTAAGCCTCTAGGATGGCCATAGGTTATATTTTTCAGCTTATTTCCCTGCTACCACAAGAGACAGAAATGTACTTTCTATGTATAAATGCGACCTTCCTACACAGTCCTATGAACTTTGCAGCTGCAGTTTAAAAAGGAATATCAAATACAGAACATTCTGTAGAAAATTAAAAAATAATGAATACTAGTTCAGTACATAACCTTTATATGTTGGTATCAACTGCATTTAAAAGAGCACTATAAGTGGGGTTTTTTACCAATGTTTTCTCATTAGGTAACCCCTGGAGGCTAAAACCAAGATGGGCTTCCATTGTATTATGCAGAGTAATGTAAGAGTTTAGAAACAACAGAAAGAATTGCAAAAGGAGTGGTTTTCTTGTTTTCCAACCAACAGACAAAAATACTCCATACTGAAGTTCTGCTACTACCTTTAGATGGTTTTCTACTTTTCTTTAATGCCTCTATAACACAAATCTCCATAACACAAATCTCCATTTAGTTTATGTCCCACTGAAAAAATCTTTTGACCAAAGGGAATGCACCTCATATGTATGTTCAATACATAATACTAGCCAGTCCAGCTAGTATTTTAATAGCTTAATAATCCATATTGTCAGATTAACACAGAAATGCTTCATTAATAATACAGGAAAAAATGCTATAGAAAGAAAATAGCCCTTTCTACCACATACCTCTTTTCTCTGGTATGTGCTTCCCCTTCCCATGTTCTCTTGTGTCCAAAGGTCAATGGTTTCATGCTTCCTTGACAGGCCTTTGGGTAATGGAGGTGTGTTTTATGCACAGCAACATCTTCAGTCTTTCACCAAGAGTATGATGTTGATGCTGGGTATCCCAAAGATCCACTTAAAATCATCTTTTTATGTTTTTTATCATGGTGTGTTTCTCATTGCTTCCCAGTTGGATAGTAACAATGCCCCCCCCAAGCTCTGATACTCCAGGGGACTGTTGTTCATTGCCAAGAGGTTCTCTTTGGCCTTTACCACACACAGTTACCCATTACTCAAGCTAAAACCAGATCATGCAGCAGTCACTGACCACTGCACAGCTGTTAAACAAAGCCCAACCAGCTCAGGCTGAGTCACAGATACATGTGTATCCCTGCACAACCATATCTGTGCAAAGCCTGGTGTTTTCTCCTGCTAATGTCAAAAATCTCCCTGAACAGGCTAGCACAATTAACATATGTCTTTATACCAGTCATGTTTAGGCCTATTTTACTTTCTCATTTGTCTTTATTCCTTTCACTTTATTACGATTTTAAATAAAATTGAACCTTCTAAATAAAAGTAACTTCTATTGAAACAAGGAAAAAAAAATAAGTCCATAATTAGAAATTCTGTTGTTTGCAAGAGAATGAAAGGAATGAACCAGTTAAAGAATCAGCAAGCAAAACAAACAAATAAACAAATATTCAAAAAGACATATGTATTTAAAGAATAAATGTAAAGCTGTGATTTTGTACTGGTGTTGGTGATCACAAGGAAGCAGCTGGAAGGTCCAGTGCAATCTGTGAAACACAGGACTGGTTACACTGCAGTGTAACTTAGCCCTAAATATTTCCAGTGATGGAAGTTCCACAATATCACCAACTGCTCCCCACCTACTGTTTCAATCTCTTTACCTCAAACAGTTTTCTTTAGCATCCTTCACACTACAACTTAAAGTCATTAGTTCTTTAATCCACAAATATATCTAAATCTTTCATTTGTTCACTGATGCACATAAAGAACATCTCTTTCCTCCTGCCTGACTGGTCCAAGTTTTCCAAAGACCAACAGATGCTTTGAAATGATAAAGTTATAGTAAAACATCAAGATATTGTTGACTCTTCTGCTTCTCCAGAACTTGTAGTACCTGTGACATCGTTCTGCATGGTTCCCTTTGGTTGTGTGCAGAGCTAATGCTGGAGACTAACAATTCAGATTATCATCTCCCAATCCTGAGCAATTTTTCCATTTCAGATGATCTCACTACAGATTTTTTCAGATATGAAAATCTGACAAAGGAATTTTTAAAACTGACAAAGGATGGGTATGGTTTTGGTGGTAAGAACCAGTTATATATTATTAAAGTACAGCCTAAATTGGTTTTAAGATGCAGTAGTGTGTGAGGGCCAGGCTCACCCACAACTCCCCAAACTGAGGTTTCGCCCAACTCTGTCTCCCCCAGCTCCCTAATTCAGGTCTGGACAACTGCACTGTTCCCAAGTTGGCCTCAAGCCAAGCCCTCTAGAGGGAGCAGACATGCTTAGAACCCTCAGTGTGTCTTCCAATGATTTTATGTCTATTTATTAACCTGTGAAATACTTTGGGGTTCCACAGGCAGGGAGCTGTGGGCAAATGGCTTTTGCTTAGCTGGATTTTGTCAGCCTTTGTCTCTAAATATCCCTGTGCTGTGCAGAAATGTGGAGCTACATACATCTGCTTTTTTGAACATTCCAAGTTCTACAAATGAAGATGCTAACTTAATCATTTACTATTACTTATCAACTATAGGAATGAAAATATTCTTTCAGATGTTCATTTTCTCACCATAGCCATTCAGCTCAAGACAAATTAGAGCTAAAGCGCCACCTAGTGACAAGGTGTTGAAAGTTATTTTAGAATACGTAAAAATGGTTCTCTTTCTCCCCGAAAATTTAGTGAATGTTAAAGAAATCAGAGCTTTACTGAGAGTCATACAAGCCTTTCTATTGATAATCACAATACATTTACTGGAAAGAAATATACAACCTCTTTATTCCGGTTTTTTTTCATGCTTATAGTAACTACTGTTCCCACCAACCTATTCTGCCCATTTTAAAGTTTTGGACTCCAAATTTGAAGTCCCGAGTTTTGGATTATGTGGACTCATTCCACATTAATCGTGTGTTTTATTAACTGTTCACCCCAGTTCTTCCAACAATAGAGTTCAAAAAATTAGTTGCATTCAGTGAGTTTTATTTCATCAAGTCATCTGTCAAAACAGCTAAATCTGAGGAAGCCCGTAAGAGACAAGCAGCTTTAAGGCTGTCAATCCTTTGTCCTTCCCCTTCTACACTTTCACCCCATGGGATGTCACCACTCCTCCCTCTTTCACCAGTCACATTGGGTGATATGTTGAGTATGTTTTGCTTCCTACTCGACATGTTGGGCACAAGTTCAAAACCAAAACACTCATGCCTAAAGTTCTTACATGGTTAACCATGCACAGGAAAGGGGAATCAGAGCACAGAAACAAGAAGCTTCAGCAATGTTATGGATGGTGTTTCCTTAAGAAGCACCTTTCCCTAAGCAGCGCTCAACCAACAGGAATCATTTAAAAAGGGATGCTTTGCTAGGGACATGCAATGCAGTAAACTAAAGAGAGGCTACATCACCCATTAATACCCCAGAACAGAGATTTCTTCAGATCTCCTATGATAATTAAAATCATACTATACTTCAAACCACTGCAGGTGACTTTTGAGCACAAAAATGAGCAAAGGGGTTATTGGGAGACAAATTCTACCAGGTGGTACAGTCAGTGGAAATGGAAATGGAAGTACAGATATGAAGCTGAAAATTCAATCTGGTACATCAACATAGAGCAGCAAATCATAGCAGAGTTGTGTGGCAATAAACTCAGGTCTGAACACAGGACGGTCATGTTAGGGCAGCCTGAATTTCAGACGACTCTACAACTTCCTAGCACAGAAAAACTTCCTGCACCATACTGCATTAATTTTCAAGTCCCGGAGCATGGTTTTGTGGACCTGGAAAGGATGTCTAGGTGCTCCATCATGTTTTCAGTCCCAGATGTCCAGATGAGTATCTACTGTTTAGGCTGGTCTTTCTTCAACTTGCACTGATTCTTGTTTTGTTTGTTCCAACTCACTTTAACTTCACCTTAGTTCCTACCAGCTCTCTTTAATCTCCTCTTGCATGCTCAATGCATATAGTCCTCTTTCTCTATCATTCTTACATAAGCCAGTCAACAAAATGTAGGAACTGACAACACTGGATAACATCACATTGTGATGGGAAGAGTATCAAAAACATTAAGGGTAAAGAGTAACTACAAAAAAAAAACAAAAACAAAACACAACCACAAAAAAACCCAACCAACCAACCAAACAAAAACCCCACCCAAAAACAAAACAAAAAAACCCCTCCCTTCTCCTTGTTCTCCATTTTCATGGCAAGCAGCACAAGACTAAAATTATACTGCAGAAAAGATTCTTTAAGCCACTGATAAGGAAAAATTTTGTGGTGATATAGATCTTTGAGCACTAAAATAGCTTGTACGTGATGCCTGTAGAACCTCTGTTCCTAGAGGCTAGAGAAACTCTCATCATGAATGATACAGGCACTCTTGACCCTGCATAAGGGCAGAACGGTGCACTAGTTAATCTCTAAACATCTTCTCAAGATGCTATGATCCTATGGAAATTAAGAAACAGTAAAAAGATGCGAAACAACTGTTTTACATCTCTGCAGCATAACTCATGAAAAATTTCTTGGAATATGCAACACTCCACAGTAATTCTAATACATCTATATATATCTATAATGTGATTTACAACATGAGGACAACAGGAAAAGCAATCAATTTGCTACTTCAGTAAATGCTTCACTATTAATATGTAGTATTTTATATTGCTATAATTGTTCAGAGGCAAAATAATGTTGCCTTCCATTTGAAGTGGAAATGCAATTTTAATGAATTATAATGCAGATATTTAATTAAAAAAAATGATCTAGCAATAGTTTTCCAAAGAACCCTCTACATATAGTGGAAATTAGCCAGAGAATAAGAATTCATAGTTCTCCTACTATGAGGAATGCCACCATCAATTATTTTAATTCCATCCATTTTCTTATTTTGCAGCATCTGAGATGCATTTTTCATCACAGCAGAATAATAATTTTTCACAGAACAGATAAAACTTACACTAAAAGCTTATATCAAATTGTTCCCCTCCCTTCCAATTCCCAATGGGTGTACTTTGAGATCTCTGTACATCTTCATGGTAAGAATTTTTAATTCTCCCAGCAAGAAGTAATGAGACATCTCACGTCTTCTCATTCACAGCTCAGGTCACTTTCAAGAAGACATACTTCAGCCTCAGATATTAGACAAAGTACCAGCAGTGGTAGGAAACACTGCATTGCCAGTTTAATGGAAAACTGGTTTTATTTTGTTTACGATTCTATTAAAAATTACTACAGAGAAGGCTATTACAATTTAAAGAGTCCACTTGAGTAGCAACACAGTATGCCTTCCTTTATGATGAAAAAATTGCTCTCCAGACTGTCATAGCACATATAAAGTGTTTGATTTGTGCCTGAAGGAGACTGTAAATTTTTGGGATCAGGGATCTTATTTGCACAAAAAATCAGAACAGACTAATGCTGACATTCACTACATCAATAGTAGCGCTTTCCCCTTACAAGATTTCTGCCTATAAATTGCAAGTAAGATTATGAGCTTTATTGACTTTCAGCACCACCAGAAAATCAAAATAACAACTAAAGCACTGATGCTGATATTCTGTCCCAACATAAATGGAAGCAGATGTAAAGCATAAGGCCAGGTGTTTCTTTAATGAGATTGAGATAGGTTTTGTGGTTGTTGGCACTTTAAAAATTATTTTTCTCCAAAAAAATAGGTAGAGGAGAAGGGAGAATAAATAAAGGTCATAAACAGCCTCTCATTTAGTGCAAGTTACCAGTTATGGCTACCAGAAAGCCCAGGCAACATAACGCTTAATAATACGAATGCATTTCTATCTGTGAGTCTAAAGGTCTCAATGAATTGCATCTTATGCTGGTATATAAATCCACAAAAAGGTCAGACATTCCCTCATGTAGTTTATCTTCAGTAAAGTCAAAAAGACTTCATATAGCCACCAGGACCTCCTGCATTTTCTATGTCTCTATTCTGGTACTCACTTTAAGTTATCAGGAATTTGTTACAGATGAACAGACAACTAGTGCAAAATGTCATTGAAGAATATCTGCTCTCAGTGAAAATATATTGCAGTAAGATATTTTATCTGAACAACAGCTGTTCATGAAGGATGTATGCAGTCATTGAGATCTCTTGTCTTTTCCACAGGAACATTTAAGCTTCCCTTGGCATGTTGCCATCACCTGGTACACCTCTGAGAAACAAAACATGGAGCAGTAGAGGTCTACAGAGCGCTGCTGAGCTCCCATTCCTCTTTTCTGCTCCAATAGTTACAAGCCAGAAAGTTGTTGCAGAAAATGAACGACCAAACAAACAAACAAAGAAAAAGAAAAAAGAAAAGCACATGCATTTTTTTGTGCATTTGAAACAGAAGCTGATGACAGCATTATTGTGAGAAAGTATTAAGGGTTATCAGATTGGCATTGCATATGCTTTTTAGCAAATACACAGCTTGGGTATGGCAGACAAGTATTTCAGGCAGTCTCCTGATGATTCTTCTTTAGAGAGTTTCAGCCTCTGTTTTCCTACTGAATCAATTTCTTTTTTCCCTCAGCAACTCTTTTCCAGCTGTCTTCACTCCTTCCCCTTGAGAACAGAACTATACTTGAATGCCAGGAGTCTTTCTTTTTATTCCACGTTTTCTGTTTTTCCTGCTCTTTCTCAGTCTCTAGGTTTTTGACAGTGTGTCTGAGGTTTGCTGATATTTTAAACCATCTGTGGATTAAACAGAGCATGAAAAGGACATCAGCCCCCACCTTTATCTCCTGTTCTGCTTCTGCAATGTTGGCAAAAACCCCAGCACAGTGATACGTCTTCCCTCTCACCCTTGATCCAATTCCCCCAACACATACCAGACTTTGCCAGTTGACACTCTGAACATCTACATCTTGCACAGGGACATCCAAAGCATGAGACCCTGAGAACTGTGCAACCCCAGCAATGTGAGCCTCTGTCACCAGGAGTCCACTGTGGGTCAGAGGGAAGGCAGCACCTTTCTTTCCTCAGATGTGCCTGTAGCAGCATCATTCCCTCTCCCCTCCTTTTGAGTCTGGAGTATTTTCATCCCTTCTCTGAATTCTAATTCTTTAAAAATAAATAAACTAAGTCAACTCTTCAGCCTTTGAATACAGCTTTGGGATTTCAGGTTTGTTGACTGCAGTCAGCTTAGCAATACACAGCCTAAGAAGCACTCTGACTTTAGGGCTTCTTTGCATGCTCAAGCAGAGAGTATAAGCTTGTATTTGTGCAGTTACATTTTTTTCTTCAGTATTATTTACAAATAAAGCATAAAAAAATTAAACATAAAAGTTATTTTCAGCAGCTTAATTGTTTTCTCCCGTAAATATTATGTTTAATTTCTAATATTCATGAGCTCATTTACTTGCAAAGATACTCCTGCGGTTTACCTCCCAGTGTGGTGTCTGGAACATATTTTCAGCAATTAAGGTAATGCAGATGATTAGGAAACAAGCTCATAAAGTTTTGCAAGTACAATGCTATGTTTTCTGCTCTCCTTTCTGACGCAGTGTGAAACGCTGCCTCTTACTATGAGAAAGTAATAGATTTGACTGCTGTCTCTCAAACTAGTGTTAATTTTAGCCATGAAAAATATCTGCTACCTGACACGGAGTAACAAGAAATGATAAAAGGAAAAGAAATGAGATATGATAAAATTATAAGTTGTTTCTTTAATCAAGCAGAGCTAGGGATTTGGAAAATAAAAATATATTATGCTAATGATGTCTCTAATGTGGGGGGATTCTTTTACTGATTTTCTGGATATTCTGCCTCAAAAGAAGGAGATCCATGTTATCATTCTTATCACAAAACATTCCACACAAACTAGAATAATGTAAGTGAAAGACAGAGTATTGAGAGGAATGGGTTAAAGGCAGAATACTGTTCAGGTAAATACACCCAAGTGACCTTTCAGCTGGCAATGCAAAAATTCTGGAGGTGGTAATGTAGAAACACATATATATTATGCTTACTCTTGCTTACCTTCTAGGGCCCTGAGAACATCTGCGTATAGATAACATAGGTGTTTGGTAGACTTGGAGGGACCCTAAGGGACATGCTTGAGTTCCTTGCATTGGTCCAGAGAAGATCAAAGTAGAGTGAAGATCACAGTGCAATGGCAAACCACACATGCATGAACCCTTGGTAGACCACTGGGGACAGCAAGATGGGGATCTTGTAGCATGAACCGGCTTAATGACATCTGTGGTCACCCGGGTATGTCTGCCCAGGTACTGCTTTGGGGATCCTCTGATTAGCGAGGTAATGGGAATAAGTTTACTCCTTGCATTTCAGCCGTGGACCTATGATTATTCCCTCTGCGTGACTGGGCTGACTCACACGCAGCACTTATTTACAAAAACATTCCTGAAGAGCTTGCCAAGACCTCTGGTTTGCTTTCTTGGTTAGTGCTGCTACTTTTTTGGCTAATTCCCTAAGGAAACAAGGTTTATTTGAATGTATAAGCATCTCTCTGTCTCAACTTCCCTTCCCTCAGCCCCTTAGTAAGTTTGTAAGTAGTTCGCCCACTTTAGCCACATTCAGAAAAGGGAGGGAAATCTCCATTGCTGTGTCCAAACCTCTTAAGTTAGTAGTTCCCAGCTCCCAGGTCCATATATGTACTACAACCTCATCCACTCTTCTTTTAAGCTAGCAAGGACAGAAGAAATCCATGGTTCAGCCATATTTTTTTCTGCCAAATAAGTGACCACAGAGTTTATTTTCATTATTACTTTTTATTTAGTAATAGGAAAATTCATTCATTCCTGCATTTCTGCTTTTTAAATCAAGCCTTTTACACTCTAGGCTGCAAGTCATGAAGAAACAACATTTAAAAAACTCTAATCTGCATCATCATATTGTTCTTAGGGTTGTTATTCCACAACATCACTTTGAGTGAGTCAGTAATGCTCATGCTGTGTAGTTTTTTCTAGAATCCAGTCTGAATACTCAGCAACTTTGGTGTAGACTCCTGGCTGCCTGGGGCGAGCACACCCTTCGCCCCAGCTGGTGATGCCCACCAGATACCACACCTCCTCATGCCTGCATGACAGTGGCCCTCCTGAATCTCCCTGTGTCACAGGAGAAAAAGAGAGAGCATGCAAGGAAGAGCCCTCATCAGTATTTCTATCTCAAAGAAAGCCTTGAATAAAATCAGCATCATTCAGTGTTAACACCAGAATAACTGCCTAGATTTCAATCACTTTCACTTGATGTATGTAGGTTTTCTGATTTTTTTTGTAAATTGATTTCTAAATACTTTCTAGTCATTACAAATAATTTCTACTTATCATGAAGCTTCAAAACTACTAGCTTTTTTTTTTTTTCATACATATCTGCATGCAGTGATTTAAAACCCAATGAAGACTATGTGTATAAGTAAGAAAAACAGTACCTTTGGCAATGTTTTCTCTTATGGTTTTTTTTTTAGTATGCAAATCTCAGTTCTCTACATGGGTTATCTTGTTTGAGTGACTTTCCCCATCAGGATAAAACACTTCTCTGTTTTCTTTTCCTATTCCTAACCCATCTTTTGAACATAAGGTTCTTCAGTGTAACTGTTATAAGTTGTTAAGGCAATAACAAGTGTGTTATTTTTATAAAACAGCATCTCCGTCTTCTGGTACACTGTATCAGGCAAAGAAAGCCTAATTGGCAAAAAATAGAGGAAATTTTTATTCCTAATAAATTAATATCAATCATAGTAATAGTAACATTTTAACATAAAAATATTAGCTCTTAAATGTTTACAGTGAAAACTGTATTTGGTAGAGAATTTAATCTTAATAATCAGACTATTTTCTTCTTGCATAAATTAACTCTGAATACTTAAACTGATAGAAGTGCATGACTTTACACTTGAGGAGAGAATTTGGCCCACTGAACTCACACTGTTGTGATGTTTCCAATTCTAATAACGAACAGAACAGTTTGCACAGGTTGTTTTTAGCCTTCTATTGGCCATGCATTTTAATAGCATTGCTAGCACCGTCCCTTCTGGCTTGTACAGGGTGGATGCTTTAAAATAAGCTTTCATGTACTGTATTTCATGTCAAGAAATAAAACACTACATAGGAAATCTGCTTTTATTGGAGAAATGTTTTGACATACTATACTTGCTCTCTTTGGATTTCTGATAGTCTGAAGGAATACTGTCTTATTCCGTAAATGGTTGAGCTATCTATATATCCATACTCAGAGTTTCCTATCCATGGAATCTATTCCTAAAGATTTCAATGTGACATATTTTCCACATACCCTGATTTTCAGTGCTTTTGACAAGGAAAAGTGACAAGTTAATCAACAGCTCTATTGATAACCATGATTTTCAAATAGCAATTAAAAAAAAATTACAGTATTCAATTATATATTTGAAAAAATGGTTGGAATATATAGCTATATACTATTGTTTTTCATTACCTTACAAGCATCCCTTCCGCCTTCATCATAGCCAGCACATATGACTTTGTCACCTATTCTGCGCTTCCGGTACCTTGCCTGGCATTCCTCTGTTGACATGAGGGGAATGGGAGTCTTCTGAAGGATATCTTGTACTCGACCTATGTAAAAGGCAATATGAGCAGAGAAAAGTTAAACTTCCCCATACACTGATATTACAAAGTGGGAGGTCACTGCTTTTAGAATGTTGATAGATGACACCAATTTTCCTTTCTTTGTGTTACAAGCAACGTGAATTGCCTTCTAATTTGAATGCTTTTATAATGCCATTTTCTTTCTTATGACTGGACAAGCTTCAAAACTTCCTTGCAATTTGCAATGAATCCTCATATGTGCATGTCTCTCAGGACATCGGCCCTTGGAGCACTGCCATTAGTATTGCTTTTAGTAACTGTTATTTCCTAGTAAAGTGTTGCAATAACTTTAGAATCTCCCAGATGCCAAATCTGTCCTAGTACTTTACAGGATGGAAAAATTTGAACATAGAATAAATAATACTATTTGAGAGCAGACTTTTCTTAGGAATTAACAGAAGAAATTTATCTATACAAAGTCTGCCTAAATTTGTTAGATTTCACATTGAACTCTAACCTTCAAATATGCAGCTGTATAAAGGAAAAGATTTTCTTTAAATAGGTATATATCCACATAAACATATAAAGATGACACATATAAAAATATAAATAAGGAGATAGATGTAAAACCATACTTTGACAATTAGGAGGGTTTTGGCCTCCCTCCACATAAAATCAGAGGAGTTCAAATCTCATCTATCAAAACACAAGTAATTGGCATTGTTTATAATTAATCTTAAGAATAATAAAAGCAACATACTTCAATCTCTGATTTCTAAACTCATATGAATACAATCACATTTTAAAAAAAGCATGTACTATGTGCAGACTGTAATTCAAAACAGTTCAATTATAAGTTTGCTGTCTTTTTTCAGCTAGGACCATGAAAAGGGGTGTGCATTCCAGCTATATACTGGATTTTACCAGTAGACTAAGCTAGAATATAAGGAAAACTATTTGAGAGCTGGACAGGATATATTTAAGATTGAATTCTCACATATTTCAAATTATTGACTTGAACAATTTATAAAATTAATTCTTGCGTCAGAGCATGGAGTTATTTAATGATAATTTCTTATGCTTTTCATTTAGGTTTTATGACGTCTTAATAGAAATAGATTCTAATTAAGAATTATACCACAGTGCTGGTTTCTAATTAAGATTTATATTACAGTGTTGGCTAGAAGCAATAATGGTACCTAAGAACTGAGCAGAATTTTTATTTTTTTTTAAGGGGGGTGGGTTTTTTTCAAACACATGAATTTTACAAATATAAGAACTTGCTGTTTAAAAATATTTTTCTGTACCTTTTTCTTTTCTGTAACCCCATCCAATTACCCAACAGTCAGTGTAAAATATGTTAGTGTCTTCTTTTGATGGAAGGCAAATAGGTAATTGAAGATCTAAAATACAATTAAAAGTATTAGTTTGACAGCAGAGACAACTACAACAATAAGGCAAATAAGGTCAAATATGACCCCTGATGACAGACTCCATGTTATGCTTTGTCAAGGGACGCTATGTATCATTCCCATCACATAAATAAAAGCCACGCATTTTCTTTTCAAAGTCAACAAAATGAGACCCTCCTGAATCCCCTCTAACTGCATATTAAAGGAAGCCAGCCCAGGTGTCATGCACTGCCATAGCAATGTCATCCTGCACATTTTCAGAATTCCTCTACAATACACTACATACCAGTAAAATTCATAGGCTTAGCAAGTTTCATTAAAGCAATGTCATATCCAGCCTGTGCGTATTTATACTGAGGGTGAACAATAATCTCTTCCACTTTGAAGAAAGGTGTATCCTCATTTATTTCTGATTGTTTTAAAATACCAGCATAAACACGCCAAATGTTGGGATTCGCAAGACTGAGGGAAAAAGACAAACAGTCAG
Organism: Pachyramphus minor; assembly: GCA_013397135.1. Taxonomy (NCBI): domain Eukaryota; kingdom Metazoa; phylum Chordata; class Aves; order Passeriformes; family Tyrannidae; genus Pachyramphus; species Pachyramphus minor. The sequence continues at coordinate 27,530 of VYXB01007201.1, read as the reverse complement.
CCTGTGGCTAAAAGGTCTAACACAAGCCCTGAAGTAGTTAATGTGATTCTTTCAATTCATTCCAATACAATTTTTCCAGTAATGAAAATAGGGTTGGTAACAGAAATTCAAGTAGTCTATTCTGACACTTATTAGTTGGGAAGATTACACTAGACATGTAAATATAGATTAGAAAGTGTAATACCATAGACATATACAAAAGGTTTCAGCTAATCTTTATTTTTCTTACTTTATTTTGAGTAAGTTTAAGGGATATCTCACTGTGACATGCTACCTACCATTAAGGCAATCTAGAAGTTTTGGTACACACAATGAAGAAGATGCAAAAAGTGTCTTAAATAAACTCCAACATTTTTGAAGATTTTATATATGAATTCATAAATATCAGTTGGGTTTTAAAAATTCTAATTTAAAAAGTCTATTTTTATTGCTATTTTGCAAGTATATGTTCTCTCTTTGCCTTTTATAATAGTGGTAACTTCTGAACTGGATAGTAGGTAAAGGATATTTTTAAATAGGGTTTTTTAGAAAGTTTAACCACTTTACAAAGGTTTGCCATTGGAGGCAAAATAATGGTAATACTATGAGAAAACAATAATGGGAAACATACTACACTGCATCAGTAAAAATGCCTGATTTTGGGCTATGATGCTGGGTCAACATTCTCTTCTTTGAAGGCTTTTATCTTTTACCTGTACTTTTTCTCCCATCAGACTGCACTGTAGACTTCCATTTCATTTTGTAAACGGTAGGATAACCTATTTTACAGGTGCTGACAATCTAACACAGGAAATGGATCAACTACATGACAATTAAATCAGCCCTTCACAATGTCATGACCCAGATCTGATGGTAATTTGATTAACAATACAAACTACATGCATCAGTTTATGCAGATTATCAAAGTTTTAGGTACTGACTGCTTTACATCTGAAAATTTCCATTAAACATAGAGTATTGGATTATAAAATTTAGGGGATTAACAACTGTTAAAATAAACCAAGACAATTGTGTTCTTGATATTTCATGTAATGCTCAGGTACCAGTGGCAGCCTACCTGGACTCAGAGATTTACAGTGTGTCCTGGTCAAAAAGGATACATTGCTGAGAACCCTGCTGCTGAAACTATCAGATTAGTAGTACAGAAAATCTCTGAGATAACTTATTTGAAATTTATGAAATGCAATAACCCAGCTACAGACGTTTCTTGATAGACTATATGGTATTGCAGTAAGAAAAAGCTCATATCTCATTAGAGTGCCTAAGGTTCTATAAATATCTGTTGTCTGCTTTACAATTTCATCTTCTAGATTCATTAAAATAATTTAGCATCAGCAGTACAATACTATGTTACACAAGGACAAAGTATGGAGTTCCAGCTACTTTAAGATGAACAGTCTACCTGAAAAGTTCACCTTTTGGTTACATTAAAACCATGTGTTTTATTCTAATTATCACTGTTATTATCCTGAAAGGTCACATGCTAGATTAAATTTTTGGGTTTACCTGTACATTTACATTTAGGTCTCACCTTGTGACACAGTGAGCAGCTGTGAGAATCCACCAGTTGCTGATGATAGAGCCCCCGCACAGGTGTCTCTGATGAGACAATTTCACATGCAAGCTGACCTGCCATGGCCATTCCCCAGGGGAAGAGTCTGTCCCTCCAACGATCCTAATAGTTCTCGCAGAATGCTGCATACACACTACAGAAATAATTCAGAACTGAGCTTGGAGACAACTTGCACTTACCAAAGAAAAATGAAGATGAGACTAGTGTTGATCACTGAATAAAGACCATCTATTGAGAAGATACATTCTAATCCCTTTATGATGCACAATCATATAGCCTATTTAAACCAAATTCACAGTGCTACTGCTGGTGTTTACAATGTACAGACCTGGCTGACTTTACTTTTTCAGAACACTCCAACTTCTCAAAGTGATCCATTGGCACAGTGCAACCATGCAACCACTTTAAAAAACAAAAATTTTTTGGCCCCCTATACTGAAATCAGTGAAGCACTGGCTTTCTGGCATGAAAAAAGTTTTACTTACCAGTACTGGCTTTTTTTTTACATAATCTTAGTGAGTATCCAGAGATCCTTCCTGGCCCATGCACTATTTTCACTGGCGATCCATTTGAGGACATTCTTAGGTGACACTCACACTTTCTGCCAATGAATTAATGCAAAGATTTAGTTTGTACTTTTTTAATGCAGAACACTTCCATTACTCCCTCACCACATCCACAAGATGACTATGTCAGCAATCTTTGAACATTTTTAAAAATATATCTCACCTTTCCTCATTGCATGAATCTTGGAAGGGAAAGTAGGTAAAAAATTGGCAGCGGATCACGTCTGTGCAAACCTGCTGACAGGCTCTGTGTCCTTTAGTATAAGTGACATTAAGTTCATCTCCCAAAAAATCCATATGAGTGTAAGTGCGAGAATTGCAGGCTGTAAGAATGAGTGCAGTCAAAGCATCAGAATATTATTAATTTAATTCAAAATTAGTACTTTTATTATAATTTATTGTTTACCAGGAAAAGATCTTCTGCAATTCAGGAGACCAAAGCCTGATACAGTATTTTCTCGTGATATAAGTGCCTCTGGTATCCCACTTGTTGATGTCTTCAGAAGGCAAAGATTTCTAAAATGAAATATTTTTTACAATAACTAAATCTGTTATCACATCCTAAAAATAATTGTTTAGGTACTGGCAAGAGAAGTTTCTTTCTTAAATACGTTTTTTTTCTCACAAATATCAATCTGTAAAAGTATTTCACATGAAAATGCATTCACTAAGTTCACTAGTTTACACTTAATTGAGGCAAGTTTTGTAGTTCTGTGAAATGGCATATAACTGTGCTACTAAAGGTTGTCCAGTTTTTATCTATATGTAGAAGAGGTGAGTTTAGATGATGCATGCCATCTCATCTTTGTTTCTCCCTGGAATTCCTCTGAAACTTTATTTGCCTGGTTTGTGTATGAAAGAAGGAAGACAAATAGAAATATTTCTAAACTTCACTGAAAAATCTTTTGGGGTAAATAAGTTTATCCTGCCTGGAAACCATGACTCTTTTGACAACATCATAAAATTCAGCTTTAAGTCATTAAAGCAGTCTGGAGACTCACTGTATTTTTTATGACTTTTTGAGATAAAGACCAGATATGCAACTGCAATACGAAAGCCCTTATCACATTGTAAAACAGATGAAATGCCCACAGGAAATTATAAACTTATGAAAAAAATCATAAAAAGCTAAGCTTTACTGAAAATAGACTTCTAACTTAAAATTCCATAAATTTCAGAAATTAATTGTTTAAAAAAAGACTTTATCTTTAAAAAATAAAATTTAAAAAAGCTACATAGTTAATTACATTTGATTGTCATATTCACCTTTGGGATTCTATTTCCCATTTCCTGGTAAAGAATGTAAAGAACAAGCACTTTGGAAAATATGTGCAAATAGTTTGGCAGACAGAAATATCAGGAGTGAAAAAACTTGTAATATTAATTCCTGAAAACTCTTGATCATCAAAAATGTCCATTTGACAATCTGTATAAAACAAGAACAAAATATAAAAAATCCAAAGTCTTTGTTATGTCATCAGAATACTGAGATTTACAAATTATTTATTTCTCTCTTTATTCCCATTTTCCTTCCATGATTGATAAGCTGGAAAGAAAACACAACATTTTAAACAAAAACTGTTTCTTAAGAACATTTTTCATTATGTAAACTCACTCAGAGCACTACTGATCAGGGATAAGGTTCATACAGAGGAAAAGAGAAATTCTGTGTTACAATACAGATTTGCTAATCTAATAGAGAAAGCTTTAAATTACTTTTAAATGGATATATCTAACAGGATCACGGGAAAACTAGAGGAAAAATAATGGGATGATCCTCTTAATTCTTTAGCTTTTACTATTTGAAAAGTAGGCAGAATAAGTAGGACTTCTGTATATTCTGCCCTCTGACATGACCAAAATAGCACAACAGAGACTTGGCAGGATAATTCACACAACCAGACTATCGATATAGAAGTTACAGGAAGTACTAGCATGTTTAGAAAGAAATGAATGAGATGCCTTCTCTAAAGATATACTTCCAGTCCTAATTAGAATCCTAATACAAAAATAGAAAGAGTTAAAAAGGAAGCATCATCACAGAGGACGTTTATTGAACCTATTAAGCTGTAAAGATGGTAAAAATAGTGAAACGATCCAAAAGACAGGACTTGGTGGCAGCAGAGTACTTCAGCTGTAGACTAAGTCAACTCTACTCAGTTTGTTACAGATATATATACTGGAAAATTTTACCAGAAAATAATAAAAAAAGGGACAGGTAGAGCTTAATGTGACTCCTGTTAATTTCATGAGGTTTTCAAAAAACATAAGCATGAAGGGACAACAATACTGGGCAGTAATTACACAATAAGAACGGCAAGAAAATGAAATCAGCATTCTAGAAAATAAGTCAATTAAGTCTAACAATTAGTGGATAAGATCCCTTGTTAAGTGGAAATAGCGTTCAAGAGAATAGATGGTTTCTAAAGAAAATTATATTTAAAGCACAACTGTGTATCTGAAAGTTTTAGGAAGCTAAACCATGATCTAAAGGATCACATTCAGTGATCGCTTATTCAATATGAAATGACCTCAAGGAAGGTACCTTGAAAAGGGCAGAAAGACAGAAATAGTGCTATAATAGTATGTGTGCATAGGGACAAAGTCAGAGAGGCAAAGGTACAAAATGAAAGGCCAAATAGGAAGGAACAAACTAAATAAAGTCAGAAAAAACCTAGAACAAATATTCAAATAAACCCATTTCAGATATTTACAAAACAACAAGGCAGAGGATGATATTGAGTTTTTATGACTACATTTGACAAATCTCTCTCTGGACAGGTATAGCTGATCTGTCTTGGATTAGGACAGTCGATCCCCTTAGATAGCCTTGATCCAATAGCACTGTCTAGGCTTCTATGACCACACAATTTATTTCTTCTCTCTCTCTCTGCTCTTGCCTCACTCACAAGACACAGAGAGTAAGGAAGACATGTAGGAACAAGATTGACTTTCATATGCTGTGGTAGTTTAACCCCGCAGACCAATCAAGCCACACAGCTGCTCACTCACTCCCGCACCAGTAAGACTTGGGGGGAAAATTGGAAGGGTTAAAGCTAGAAAACTCATTATTTGAGATAAAGACAGTATAATAGTGAAAAGACACACTGGGTGCCAAAAAGAACTGTAGTGGGTTGCCCTTGGCTGGATGCCAGTTACCCACCAACTTGCTCTCTCTCTCCATTTCCAACTGGACAGGGGAGAGAAAATAAGATGGAAAATGACTCATAGTTTTGGACAAGGTGGTTTACTAAAGCAGAGGAGAAAAGTTTGCATGTGCACAAGCAAAGAGAAAAAACCCAGTTATTTTATTCTCTTCTTCCCACCAGCAAGTGTTGTTCAGTCACTTCCCGGGGTGAAGCAGGGATTCAGCACATGTAGCAGTTGCTCAGAAAGGCAAACATTGTAAATAACAGCTGTCCCTCCCCTCCTCCTCCTTTTCTTAGCTTTTACATCTGAGCTGGCATCATATGGTATGAAATACCCATTTGGTTAATTTGGGTCAGCTGGCCTGGTTGTGTCCTCTCCCAGGATCTTGCCTACCCCCAGCCCCTTGATGGGGGTGGGGGGAATGTTGAGAGACAGCACTGATGCTGTGCCAACCATGCCCAGCAGTAGCCAAAACACTGGTGTGTTATCAACACCTTTCTAGCTACCAATGCAAAGCACAGCACTGTGAGGGCTGCTGTGGGAAAACGAACTCAATCTCAGCTAAACACAATACGCATGATTTCAGAAATTCAGATTATTTGTGATGGATCACTACAACCATGTAGTCACTGTCATAAACCAAAAATGTGCTTTTTCTATGATTTTTTCTTCTAATCGTGAATCCATGCCTTTCTAGTATATCTTAAAGCAAGAGTTTGTCAAAAATAAAAAATGATGCCTCTGTTGTATCCCGTACACCTAGGGAGGGGATAGGATAGCTACATTGTTTTCCTCTTTTTACGAAAATTTTTCTTCCTTCTTTTATTCTTTAGAATTAATTTTTCATGAACCATCTTAATTGTTAAGATCTGAACAAAACTGATTTTTTCAACAGTTTCTAAAGATTATTCCTACAGTAGGATTAGCAGAGTCTGAAGTAAATGTATCGATATAGGAAAACAATATACTGATACAGTCTCTACAAAATGCGATTTCTATGGGAAAACTAGATTATCTGTGATTTAAAGAAGGTATAATACACACTGTTTGATTTTAGACTCTAGAGACTTTTGTCTGAGTTGCAGGAACAAGTACAGATTTTGTGTTTTCATACAAATTGCCCACAAAATGCAGAATATATCCCTTCATATTAGCCAGCTGTATTAGAAAGCTGCAGGTCTTCAATAAAAATTTTGAAGTGCATACAGAGTATAGAAACAGAATTTAGAAAGCTTTATATTCCTTTCTGATTTTTGACTTTGATATCCACGATACAAAAATAACACACAATTTCATCAAGCTAATCTTATGAAAGAATTCTTTAGATCTTTAAAGCAGGCAACTCTTTCTGTAAGATGAATGATAACATGGAAAAAATTAAAAAGAGATGAACCTCCTTTGTGCCTTACAAACTACATTTGTAAGAATAAGATTATACAAGAATTATTCTACATAATGAAACATTTATATATGTCAGTGATAGACTGCATTTCATCATCCATACCCTTAAAACTAAACTGAATCAGAGATTTTTAATAGTTACCTAATTCAGAAAGCTGGCATGGCTTTAAAGAGAATCCAGACACAACCTCATCAAGCACCTTTATGTTGGTTGGAGTTCCTAGACTGGTATTTTTCAAGAAGCATTTTTTACTGAATGACAAAGAATAAAGAAAGTGGTAAGAAAACAGGCCTTCTTCCTTGGACTAAACCATCCTCCTGAACCCATAATTCCTGTCATGGTGCATGGTCAAACCTCCAGAACAGGCTTCAAACAATGAACAGAGCTAGCTAATCAATGTTTAACTTGAAAATTTGAGCACATTAGGAGCTCAAAAATAGGCTTGATAAAAATTAAATAATTTCTCTGCCTGCTCTGATGATGTTATTTTCAGAACAATAAGCAGAGCAAGATTTAACAGAGCAATAATATTGCACACATACCAATATAATTTGCATTTCAGTATCTCCAAAGGATTTTAAACTTTTTCAGTGCTATAATAATCAAGTTTTTCTTTCTCACCAATGAACAAATGAAAGCTAACTGACTACAGGTATTTTCCTACCTGTAAGTGTGAATAAACACTGCAAAGAGGAATAAAACTAATATCCTTGAGTAATTCTTGCACCATAGACTGATCTGAGATTTACTCTACTAAAGCACAGTGCTGTCCAAGGAAATGGATCCAACCTGTATTTACCAAAAGCTTGCATCATGAAATGTTTCAGAGGCGTATGTAAAAAAATGGCAATGCTTGTCATTGGTACATCTTTTTTGACACTCTTGATAGCTGTCAGCCGTAGCAATATCATAAATATTCCCTTCCATATCCAGTCCTACATGGACATCTGGGCTGCAAGCTGTGAAGAAAGAGAGACCAAGTTCTGAAAATGTACTTCTATTCTCTACCCCATCCAGTACCCCAAATTGCCCAAAAGATAGTTTGTATGACACAGCCCTCACAATCCACATTCTACATCCCACACTCACTTCAGTTACATCACACTTCATACATACTTCTAGTACTAGATCAGAAATGTAGGTTTAGTGTAGTATCACATTGCAAACTGTCAGACTTTGACGGTGCCTCTGCCTACATGAGAGAGGGGCTTTAACCACTGTGACTGACTAAGAGCATAATGATAGTCAGCAAAGGAAGAACTCGAGATTAATACTAAACATACTTTCCCAGTTCCAAATTCACAGAGCGGTTTAAGTGGTAAATTCTGTCCTCATAAACAACAGACATCTCCCATTTGAGTCAGAATATTTAATTTACACTTTGCAGAGGAAGAACTGGGACTGTGGAGTTTGAAATGCAGGTCATTGCGTTCTCTTCAAAGAACATGAGTCAGCCAAAGATTGGAGCAATTTTTAAATATATTTGGACAGATTTTCATTTTAGTGACATTAGTCTGATTCTAGAGTAACTACAGAGATATTAATTAGTCTAAATAGCATAAAGAATAACATCCCACTGAAATTCTTCTTCTGGGTCAAAGGTACTCAGAAATACAAACACAACAGGATATTGGCAGGAAAGGGCTTTTAAAAGGTCTGACTGCTCTGAAAGGCAAGTGGCAAGCTAAAGCAAGCACAACTTATTTTTTAATAGCTGCAATGGAGAAATCACATAAAAACCCATCCTGCCACATCGAGGAGCTATACCAACAAAACTAAAGAACTAACCTGACATTCATAAGACACTATTTGTCCTCAAAGACAGGAAGTGAATATTCTTCCTTATTCTCTTTTTCTAAAGTACCATGCTAAGCTTAAAGTTGATCTCCTTTTGATGACATTATTATTGTAGTGCAAGTTTAAAGCATATCTAAACAAACACATTCAATAGGCTTTAAATATGCCTGGTGATAACCCAAAGGTATGGCAAGCTGAAACCAAGACTTCATGTATAGCACACATACACTAAAAGATGGAGCTGCTAATAAATTATTACACAGAATCATGAAGGCACTAACATCACATTGTGACTATGCACTTCTGCTTTGCTGGGCATCTACCCCTCAGAGTTATAAAACAGGGCCACACAAGCCATATGAGCAGCTTTCAGGAGCGGAATTGTAGTAGTAAAATAATCTTTAGAACTGGAGTCAGCAGCTAAAGCCTGCATTCCCATCTGTTTCTAGCAAATTAAACAGTGATTGCAGGAGCATGATTTCCCTGTCACCTCATCTGGGGAGCCTCAGTAGTGGGCCTGAAAGCTAAAACCAGAGGAGCTTTTGTCACTTGGGTTTGAAAGCAATCTGGCAAAGAACATAAAAATCACTGTTTGGCTGCTTCCCTGATTCTATTACTCTTCACAAAATGCTAGTTTTTTTAACAGCTGCCACCCAACACACAGCATAAAATACATGCATGTGAATAACGATATCTTACCAGTAATTTGGACGTTACACTGTTTTAAGGAATGTCCAGAGATAGCTCCTTCCATATCCACTTTCGGCAGCATTTCTGCGTCACTGTCTTTTAAATAGCAGGAAAACCTGTGTTTTAAAATGCAGCAATTCATGGCTTTTGCAGTACAACACAGATTTTCATAATTGTTTCTCAGGTGAAATGCAGGCTGTCCAACGTCCCTCAACATTAAAATATTGACAGGTATAATTAGAAGAAAAATAGGGTAGAGACACATAAGCTTTCTGGAGGACAGAAATGCAGTAGGCAGAGAGAGAAAGGACAACCTCATGCTCTCAGGCTAAAGAAGTTCTTAATTGCTAAATAGAGAGGGTGGGGAACAGTAGAGGGGACCACTGGAGATGTGAAATTACATTGTCTCAGAATTATAACTATGTGGCACAAAGGAGGGAGTACAGAATCACTTCTGTTTCCTTTAAAGGGTCTGTATGTGAGTGTGAAAAATTGGGCACTGCCAAATTTAACCTTCTGAATTCAAGCAATTAATCTAAGATCTCAGTTTTAGAGATACATGACAGGGTGTTCCATGGCAACATATACCTTTGCCTGCGTGCCTGTGTTCTTTCAAAATGTTACCAAGTTTCTAAACTATCACAGAAGGTCAGCAAAATAGACATGTACAAGAGCATCCTACCTTTTTGCAGGATCCTTAGTCCATGTTGCTGGCAAATAGGTGAAGAACAGGCAGGTAGGATGGTAAGTACACACTACTTGGCAGTAATTGGCACTTGGTGTAAAAAACGTGGTGAGGTCTCCTCCTTGGAAGTACGTATTTTCATAGATCTGAGTCACACATTCTGATGCAGAATAACAAAACGTGTCCATTATTAAAGATGGGAGCATGCAGTTCAGCAGGAGAGGGTGAAGCCACTGCTCCTCTTTGTCATGGACCTTGCTTTTAAGACCATCTTTTGGCAGGGAAAGTGGGTAAAGGGGCGTGAGTTCCTCTGAGAGTCTTGTCTTTGCTCTCCAGCAGAAATAAAACTTTCTGGGGTGTCTCCCCCTGTTCCCTGCCTCATATGCAATGCTGGAGCAGGGCAGCTTGAGCCAAGGCAGAAACCCAAGCAGCAGGACAGGTCACAAGCATATCTGCATGGCAGATGGGAACGTACCATGTCATGGCAGATCTCAGGAGCAGCAGAAGCCTCTGTTGAGAGAGACCACCATTACGAGGAAAACCAGGAGGAGGAAGAGCAGAGACTGTTTTATGTAAACAGTCCTATTTTTTTATTTTTTTTTTTATGTAAACAGTCCTATTTTTCCAGTGATGCTCTGAGGCCAGAGTCCCAGGCAATGCCACTGTACACAGCCTCAGTGACTCAGAGCATTTCACAAACCTTCTGCTCCCTCAGATTTCACCTTGAACCCCCCAACATGCTTTACAATGAAGAAAAAACTGTTTCAGGAGTAGGATCTCAGAATGGTCCAGAATAAAAATGAGCTCAACTACAACCATGCATCTGCAGGAATACTGAACTCTGAATGACATACTGAACTCTGTAATGACAACCACTCACACTGCAGAGCCGTGCAACAAAGGTACCTAAGCAGCAACCTGCTCCCATCTTTCAAAATGAAGGCACTTGTAAGATCACCATGTTAAAACACACAAGGCAGCTGTGTTTGCACTAGAGACCACTCTCTTCTTGAATTGCCCTCCAAAACAAGTAGCAAACAAGCAAATATGCCAATTTTTATTCCTATATCTACAAAAGTGCTTTTTCTCAGCTAAAAGGTAAGAAGAGAAAATAATATATTTTTACAGATTGGGAGGAAAACCCAACTGAAAACACGTTATCTACCAGTTTAATCTGTTACTATAGGTCAATCATACTGTATCAAGCACTATTTAAAATGAAAACAAATAGAACTATCATATAGGACTTTACAGTTTTAAAATATTATAAGTGGATTTTATTTGTTAATGTGATTATAAACTATACATAGGCAATTCTATGTTTCCTGCAGATGGGTAAAATATATATTTTTTTTAAAAAAAAGGAAAAAATCAATGAATTATTAGACATATGTGCTAGATATGCTAATATTTTTCAAAGTTTAATTTCTTATTAATAAAAATTTGTACTTTGTAAATATCCATATTTTTCTGATATATATCCTTTCAAGATATTTCTCTAAAAATTGGTAATTATTGTACTCAGTAGAGTTTCATTGCCCAAATTTGTCATTAACAGAAAAGCATTTTCTACTTTTAGAACACTCTAAGTGAATTCTATTTGCTGTATCAGATATTTTGGATTTATTTATCTTCTTCCAGTGTAAATAAACACACAAAAATTTTATTTATGCTGTAAAACTATGCACCATGTAGAACTATCCCAGTTCTAAACATCTTAATAAAAATGTTTTCTAGCCCTCAGAAATTTTCCAAGATTTTAGTTTTGCTGAGATTTAAATCCAGGAAAAATATTTTCTTAAATAATATTACACTTATCAAACAGATTTTGCTGAAAAGCTGTTACCTAACTGTTGACTGAGAAAACAGATAATACATTACTGAACTTAAACTTGTGTTAGGCCTTAGTTATAATTTATTAGCAAAAGGAATTTCAGAGAAAAGAAATGCAATTTTTGTAGTTTAACTTTTTAACTGAGCAAAGTAAATCATTAACACAGACTCAAAAACGTGCACAATTATCAATTTTCCAGTGTACCAAGAGAATTCTAAAAACCATTTACAGTAAAACAACTGGTTTTGGAGTTATTCACCTTTATTGCAATAGTCTTTCAAGCACAATGGTACATAGATGTTGTGTGAAATGTGTGAAGGTTGGCGGGGTTTGGTTATTTAAAAAAAAAAAGGATGTTAGTTCTGAAGCTGTCTCAAAGTAAGGCTGCCCATCAGTCCTGCCTCCTACCTGAGGGCAGCATCTGGGGAAAGGTCTGAGGCTCCTCTGCAGCCAGGAAGAGGCAGATAGTGACAGCTCACCCAGCACTGCCAGAATGAGCCTACAGCAGCCAGCACACATTACTGCAATGGGGGTGGCAGGACAGTATCAGTAAAGCCCCAGTAGAAAATTCCATGTCAGATAACAGGGTCATGCGAGTTACCCAAACTTAACTAAGTACAACCCAGTAGAATCAAAACAGCTCTCAGACCCTGACTGCAGTTATCATCTCCCCACCTACAAGAGTTGTGTTACTCTGTGAGTCAATCTCAGAAATTATATATTCACTTACCACTGTAAACGGCAGCAAGTAAGAAAATGAAATTAAAAGTCCGATAAATCCAAATCATCCTAAAAACCGCAAAATTATTATTTAGGATGTGTTAAATAAAGGGTGTATAACTACTTTTATAAGGCACTGCAAAGCATAACACTGATTTATAATTGTACTGTTTCACCATTAATTCAATATTACTTTGAAATATACAAATTACAGCTGTGATATAGAGTTTTGGTATATCTAAAGTAGCATGGAAGAGTAACAAAAGTTATTCCTTTACTTACACTTGTAAGAAGCAATAAAGCTTATAAGCACTTCAAGAATTTCTGCTTCTTTTAAAAGCAGAATATTTATTCTTGCTTAGACTGGGAACAATATCACACTGAAATGATATTACTAATTCTGACTCTCCTGATAGTTTAGGAGATACTGTTATCGCCATAGCACACAAATGACTCGCACTCACTACCTCTGTTATATGCTATACGAATTCTAAACCCTTTTTTTCACATGCAACAATTTAAGCTATGAAATAATCAAATAAATTAACCACACAACACAAGCTATAAATATTTCAACATACACTGTCTTGTTGCTATGAAAACCTTTCACTGAATACCAGTTTCAATAACATACCTGAACATACCGTAGGTCTGAATGCATGGGTAAGGTTTATGCTCTACTAAAAAAAAAAAAAGTCCACACTTTGTGTTAAATATTACTGTGCCTGCAATGCTAACTTATCTTCAATATTTACTTTGAACGGGTACTCTTTCTGTCGATAGTTACTGACCTTGGGACCCATTTTCAGAACATCCATCATCCACACTGCACTGAAATAAATGTCCAGGTTTTACACCAGCTGAGCATCTGCCTCTTTCATAGCAGTTTAAATAAAAGGCAAATCCCTGATTCACAACAGCCAGAGTATCTGCTGCTAGCACAGGAACCTACATAAATAAGGAACCAGACTTGTCTCAAGATCAAATCCTGAGCTGGGGAGCTGGAGTGGGGGAATCCACATGAAATTAGTCAGACTAGTAACTCAGACTCAGATAAATTACACCATTGAGAAACTACAGCAGCTGAGGATAGAATTATTGCCTATATTTTCTTATTATTATATAATTTTCTTGAGGTATTCCCTTGACCAATAGAGACACATACTTCAACTATGTATTTTGTGTTCTTAACATAAAGTTCTCATTCCCCTTTCTCAACACACTACAGAAACTATCCTTGTCTACATCTTCCAAGTAGTTTTACTGTGGGCCTTTCCACACTCTTGTTTTCTTGCTAGATTCAGCAGAGTGCCTTAAGTGCCAGAAAAGCAGAAAAAACACAAGCCCGTTGGCATATGAAATGTAAACACAACAAGAAGAAGTTAAACTTAGTTTCCAGCTTATCTGAATGTCTTGTTTTGATTTCTACTATTCTTTTTAACAAATGTTAAAAATTCAAATGCATTTCAAACAAAAAAAATCTTTCAAATCTAAAACAAAAACCAAAAACAAACAACAACAAAAAAAGGTGTTTTGTTTCACAGTGAAACTGCCTAAGTAATCACTCTTCATTTCTCCCCACTCTTTTTTTCATCTTTTCTTCTAAAATGAATATGGAAAAGACAGATACATAAACTTAACTAAAAAAGTATCAAGATCAAAACATTCCACCCAACTATGACCGTGATTTAAGGGCCAGCAAGGTCTCCAACTCCTCCTTACAGAGGAAAAAGTGTCCCAAATAGTCTTCATACTCTCCCATGTATCAGTCTGCTTTGCCCTGACAGGCTTGTAGGAGAGGACTCCAGTGTTTTCAGTACAGCAGCTTTCATTTTTAGGTGCTCTATTCTGTTTTACATCTGCAACAGTGAGAGGGCTACAAGTCTTTACCGAAAAACACATCCCTAGTTTAGTCCTGTGACATGAAGTGTTTTGAGACTAAGATGTCTGTACAGCTCTGGACTTTAACTCAGAAAAACAGATTTTTATATTGGTCACAGGGTGTACGGGTATCATGGGAACACAGCTCTGGAAAAGTACACCACACCACTGCCAGGTGACACCACTGAAGCCTTCCCGTATAACCACAAATATGCAACTTAGTCTCTCTTTTCTCATCCAAAAAAGTGATGATAATCTTTCACACCCCTGGAAAAATTTTCACCTTTACTTCAAATTACAGAGCTTTGGAAGTAATCACAAAACCTAACACTTATCTGAGTAGTTATAAACAAAAACCTACCACTTATCTGAGTAGTTATAAACAAAACAAGATGAACTTACAGCTTTTTGTGTTGCTCAACCTGTATTAGTGTTCAATTAATTGAACTAGTGTGCAATTAAAATAATTATTTTGCCTTTGTGTGTGTGCGTGTGTGCACGCATTTCACGTGGTGGCACAAAAGGATTAGAACTTTTCTCCAAGGATGTAATTTCTTCAATTTTATTTCTCACCTGGACTTTCCAGGTCAGATATTGGGCAGTTATTCCAGTTCATTACTATCTTAGAAAAACACAAGCAAACAGACAAAAACCCCAAAAAACTCCAACCCCGCACTTTGGAGAAAATAAGGTATATGGTTCAAATAAACAGAAAAAAAATAGCAGATTGATGATAAATTTTACCAAGATCATGTGTCTCATCTTGCAATATGTAGTCCTACCCATATTCATCAGAAGCTTCTGAAATATTTCATTTCTATAATCTATCATCTACATTTCAGAAATTGGCTCACAACAAGGAATCTTTTGCTAATGGCTGTTTGTTTCAGAAGAAAATTAGTGGGGAAAAATAAAAAAATACTGTCTTAAAGCAGCAGTTTTCAAATTTAGATATAACCCTGCTTCCAAAAGCACGCATCATTTTAATTATATTTGTATAGGCATAAATTGGATTTGATGGTGAAGCTGAGACACAGGGCAGCAGTGAAATGCAAAGAGAATCCTAATGAGCACACTCACTTTGGAAACCAATTTCAATTTCTTTCACTGGGCCTGCTATCCTCCCATCTGGGATGAGACAACATCTCCTGGTCATGATGTGGAACAAGAGGAGCATCTCAGACGAAATGAGGGAAGGCAGGCACCAGTATGGAGGAAACAACACAAGTTCTCATTTTGATGTGGCTTTCTGGACACCCTTCCACCTGAAGGAGGATCCTATAGGAACTTTATGAACCTGAATGCTCCAGCAGGGGAAAAAAACACAAACCCCAACAAATATTCGGAAACTATTGCATGGTTATCATTACATATATGACAAAAGACAGAGTGAAATAACAAATGCTGCTAAAACAGCTCTAAAAATTAAATCCTGATATTTTTGCCTTACAATCAACAATCTAGAGCCTTTTCATCTGAGTCAGGATGACATTAGCTGAGGGAAGAATCCACTGTCTCACTAGGCCAGAATCTTGTTTGATCTGATACCAACCCAAACGCCTGAAAAAAGATGGATAGAATAATTTACTGATTTGTGGAAAGTGCTGCATTGCATATTGTATCAAAATAAAAGCAGGTTACTAGTCCTGTATCCTGCAATTACACGTTAACAATAGTCTTCCTGGAAATACAGCCTAGGAACAACTGCAAACCAGACATCAAATAAGAAATCAAAGCAGACCAAATTCAGGATCATAGGAAAAGCAGAAGACAATTGCAAATATTAAACAACACATAGCTACTGGGCTTGTTATTTATGAGTTATCGCAGGTGCCAAGTCAAGAAATGTTGTTAAAAGGGCACATGGAAAGAGACAAAAGAACCTGTAAAGGTCACCCAAACCAGTAAGGGCAGATTATCTCTTTCTTACTTTGTAACACCTCGCTCATTAGACTGGACCCATCCCTATTAGCTGTGTCAGCTCTGACCTCCAGCTGCTCATCCAGCTCCCCTCTGCAGGGTGCCCACAGCTCCAGAACAACCGAAAAGCGACACCACACCAGTAACCCTCACTGCCAACCACAGGGCAACAGCAACAGCAGCATCAGCAGCTAAAGGCAGAAGTGTGGTTATCACTGGGCTCCCTTCTTTGTACAGCACCAGGCACCATGCTGGAGTAACACACACCAGCCAAAGGAAGTCCCAAAGCATACGGCACAAGTAAAGGGCAGACCACCTGGAAGACCTGAGCTTGGCCTAGCACAAGCTTTTTCAGAGCTTGCAAAGATCATGGGGAGTCTGTTCTCCAGCTGTGTGGCCTGTAACAGATTTTGACCCGGCCTCAAGGTACAAACAGTCAGAAACTTTTCACAGGCATTTCATGCCATCACTCTGATTCGTTTTAACTTCAGTTACAAAAAACTCTGTAGGTTGCCTTCAGGGCCTACAGAGAGAGAGTGGAGAAAATGATTACTGCCTCGAAACAACTAAAAGGAGGGTGGAGGGACTGTGAGGGTGAGCAGGGTAAGTTAGCCAAGAAGGGATGGTGCACTGCTCCGCACCCCTCACCCCTCGAGATCTAGTCCAGCCCAGAACGGCCATTAGCCACTGACCAGCACACTGAATGCCCCACCTAGGAGAAGAGAGACCAGAGCCGATAAAGGCAGATGCACAGGAATACACGTGGTTGCAGCCCGTTTGCATTTTATAGGAGCTGAGATTGCACTGGAATTCAAGCCGTGATTATTAATCCTTCCCTCTCCCCTTTCTTCCTCTCCTTTTCTTCTTCAAATTTCCTTGTCTCGAAATCTGGGTAACTTGGAAGTTGGATGGGCTAGAGTTTGCTACACGTCAATGCTTTGTGAAATGCTTCATTTTGATTGAATCTTGCTTTAAGGAAATTTGCCAACTACCCTTATTCTCTTAAGTTTGCCAGTACAAGTTTGCTGTTTAACCTCCTGAGAACACTATAGTGTTCTCCCTTGTGCCTGCCTCAGGGAATTGAGTACCTAAGCCCCCTTTAAGAAACTTGCCAAGCAAGCTCTGGGTTTTACAGGACCCTAGAAGGTAAGAGCACACTGCCTCATTGTTTGAGCTTTGAGCAACACAGTAAAATCTGGCTGATTGATCACCCCAGGGGAACTGATCTAAGAAATAATTATGCATCACTACTTTACCTGCACACAGGCATGCAATTTCTACAGATGCAATTTCATCCCATATTGAGGCATAGTAGAAGTTTATTTGCAAAGTTTGTAATAATACAGTGCTGCTGTCATTGTGACATCCAGTGCGTAATTTGCACACTATCTGCTTCCTGGTATGGTTATACAGATTAATGCTTATGGTAAGAAACCTGAAAACTATACAAATATTTGAGACTATCAGTTACCTGGCAAATGCTGTAGCATGTAACCAGGTCACTTAATCACAGGCATTGCTGTTGTTACTACCATAATTTAAGGTTTTGTAGCACTGTTGCAATAGAATAGTTTCATCTGAGCAGATAGGGCACTAAAAGTTAATATTTAAAGACTTGCACTTCAAAGATTAACATGAAGTTCACAAGTACTAGAGAAGTAAAGCAATTTAGGACTATTACAACATGGTTAATGAAACAGTATCAACTAGTTTTAACAAACTGCTCAACTGACATCAAAATATCTGATTTTAAAACACATTTACGCCTAAATAGCTTGAAAATTTTTGGAAGTAAACCCTTGAAATGGCTTTCATTCTGATCCAGCATTTGGTCTCCTCTTCAGCTTAATCCAGATGCCATTATTCGGACGGAGAATCAATTCTCCAGCTATATGAAGCTCTTCCAGCTTTTGACATGACTCCACCCAAAAGCGCCGCAGGATGAGGGCTAGAATAGTTTTCTCCTCCATTTGTGCAAAGCGCTGGCCTACGAATTACAGGGCAGGAAGAAAAGTTATTGTCAGGTTGCATCAACGGCTGCTGCACGTGCATGTTCACAGTGATACTCCCAGGAACAGGACAGAGCAAGGACTGTGCACCTGCCTTGAGAAGAGAACTAGCCTTAGGCCAAAATCAAGTTTATATGGATACTAATAAAACTAGCACTTTCCTCTGCATGAAAACTCTGGCCTTCCTGGGACAATCCACAGTGTGCCTTCCTTCCCACAGTACACAGAACTCAAACAGCAAAGTGGAAACAGTCAACACTTTATATGGAACTAATACAAAAGACAGCCTTCTCATATCTCTTGGATGGACTAGGCAGGGGGAACAAATGGCAGACCAGAGCAGAAGAAGCAGGACAGGGACTGTGGAGAGAGAAAAATCTTATTGCTCCATATATGTGGAAAGGAGCAAAGGAGATATGACTAGAATGACACACAGACCTTCCTTCAGTGATCATTACACCTCACACATGCTGATGATTTGGTAGCACCGGCGGCAAAGTACAGTTTATTCTTCAGAGAAAGGTGGCGGAGGAAAGGGGAGAACAGAGAAACACAGGGGATATCAAACCAAGTGCCACAATCCCGGAAGTTCACACAAACTAAACCGAAAAATGCGAACAGGACACAAACCCAGTGCTCAGAACATTTTCTGTGCTCCCCTCTCTATAATATGCTTAGATGGATGTCCATACACATGTACACAGTGATGCATTTCTGCAATGATATTAATGAACCATCTCTCCTGCCCATGTCCCTTCACACTCAGGAACGGGCTAGACATGTTAGATTAGATTAGATTTCTCTCTGGAACGTGGAAAGACCTAGTTTACTGTTCTTATAGGAAGGACACCTACTACCAATGAGACAAATCAAAACAAATCAACCCCATGCCCCCCCCATAAAAGAAACCAAACCAACAAAACCAAAAAATCCAGAAGACATTATATTTCCTGTTGGCATGACATTTTCTGGATATTCCCTACCTGCAGTTAAAATCAGTGCAGGGAACAGTCTTTTCACGTGTTCTACAATATAAACAACAATGCCTCTATTCTGAGCACAGCTGAATGCCAAGTAACTCAGTGGCATCAGACGAGCTAACAAGTCCCGGGATGACTGTGGAAAGACCAAACCAACTACAGCATCAGAAAAGAGGGGAAAAATACATCAGTTGCGAACTACGTATTTGGGACACCCAGCTCAGATCATGAGAGAGACACAGGAGATGTTTCCAGAGCAAAACAGGTGCGGGGCATCTGGCTCCTCTCACTCAGTCTTGCTAACACTGAGAATCAGAAATTTGGAAGCATCCTGTCCTAACAAAGGAGCCAAGTAACATGCTGCCAGGCTGCACAGGCAGTGAAGAGGAAACATCAGCGAGACAGGCACTGGTCTCTAGGACGAAAAGAAACCCTTGGGAAGAAATAAATGTGGCAGCTCAAGCACTAGGCTTGCAGGGGACACAGTGCCCAGAATTCCAGGGCTGGCTGGGGTGGGGGCAGGAAAGACAGTACACAATTAGCAGCCACATCAAGACTTAAATTTCTGACACGCTCGTGGTTGTCTCAGTTACCGCACCAGAAGCCAAACTGTCACGTTACAAAGGCTTCTTCAGATACCTACCAATGCAGTTCCTGGGACCAGCTGAGAAGGGCACGTAAGCATATGGGTGCCTTCCCTTAGAATTTTCAGGAAAGAATCGTTCAGGCCTGAACTCCTCTGGGTCCGGGAAGATCTCTGGGTCTCTGTGCAGGGCGTAAGTTAAAACAAGAACATTTGCGCCTTTTGGTACCTGATACCCATCTAAAGAGAAAAGGGAAAGGAAGAAGAAGGGTCAAAACAACAGCAAACAAGTGACTTTCTATACACAACAGCACAGTGAAAAATAAAACAACGTTGCCATTTACTTGGGAAACATCTCCAATGAGGACAGGCTAACAGGACACAAAATGGCAAACACAGCTTACTTACTAATGCAGCAGTCCTCTCTCAAGGTACGGGCAAACATGGGAACTGAAGGGAAGAGCCGAAGGGCTTCTTTCACAACACAGTCAAGGTATCGAAGCTGTTTCAAATCATCTGTTGTAACGGGACGCTCAGTGTGGTCTGTCCAAAAACAAACAGAGCGATGAGCAAGATCAAAACTCCCCATTTCTGGTTAAACACACTCACCCTAGATGCCTCCAGAAATTCTCATCATGCACCAAGACTACATACAAGGAGTTACACATATACCGAACATGCATTTCTTGCCCCAAAGAGCTCAGTTGGTTGTACTCCCCTACGCTTCTTCCCACACACGTCCCAATCACTTCTAGCTGCTGAAAGCTCCAAAAGGGCCAGAAGGTATGCTCTTAACTCCCCTTCTACATCTAAAGGGAATTGAGTACTCCACTCACAAATGCAGCAACTACCACCAAAGCCCCAGTGAAGGGGGCAATGGAAACTCACCAAACACTTCATCCAATTCTTTGTGAACCTTCTTCTGAACTTCAGGATTATGTCCAAGCAAGTACAGGACCCAGTTCATAGCAGCTGCTGTTGTATCATGGCCCTAGGGGTCCAGATTCACAAAGACATTCAATTCAACTCTATTCCTCTGCACCAATCGCCTTTGTAAATACTTAGGTGTGCAGGTATTGTGAAAAGGGACACTTATTACAAATGCAGCAACTACAAAAACAAGAATCAAGAGTGAAACACTCTATTCAACACACCAAAGATCAACGTATGGGATGACCCACAATTCTGTCAGGTGCTGAAAACTGACCAAAAGGGAAAAGTATTGAAATAACCCAAGTAAAATCTCTCCTGATTCTCAGAAGCTGTGTGAAGTATCAGTCTCCACACAATGAAACAGATGTATTTCATCTTTTTTGCCTACTGTCCAGTCAACAACATAATATCTGGGGGGCCCAGGACTACTGCAGGAGAGAGAAAACGGACACAACCTTTACAAAACTATCTTAAAATGGTCTAAGGAGACACATTACAGTAGCCAAAGCAGAAAATAATTCTTGGTTTCCTATGAAAATGGGGTCAACTACTAGTTCTCAGCACTTAGGGAAGGAAAGGAGAAGAAAGGAAAGGAGAGAGGAAAGGGGAATCAAAGAAGACAAAAAAAAAAAAAGAGAGAGGAAAAAGGGCAGATTAGAAAAGCAAAAGTTGACCAAAAAAGGATTGTGGTACTGAAAAAGTGCACCTGCAGTGAAGTTCAGGATGCTGATGTGGTACAGAAACAGTAATAATGGGAAGAGAGTTTCTCTAGGTTACAATAGCAGTAATATGATTCTATGACATAAGCTCTTCTGAGACAGAAGTCAGGTCCCCCTCATGGAAGCGTGGGGGAAGCTTGTGAAAATCTTGCTTAGATCCTTCATTAGACGGAGAACCAGACAGGAAGGAGAGCCATGAAAATGATCAGAGGGTTCAGAGGGAATGGTTTTAAAGTAAAAGAGATTGAAATTAGATGTTAGGAAGAAATTCTTCACTCAAAGAGTAGTGAGAAACACAATTCCAGAGAAGCTGGGAATGTCCTGTCTCTCAAAGTGTCCAAGGCCACATGGGATTGGGCCCTGGGCAACCTTATCTACCGGGTGACATCCTCGTCCATGGCGGGACGGTTGGAACTAGATGATCTTTAAGGTCCCTTCCAACCCAAACCATTCGGTGTAAGATTCTGTGAGAAGACAACGCACTAATACACAGCTGACCACAGAACCAGGAGATTGCAGCCAACGTGGCAACGGACAAAACATGAGGAGAGATGACAAAATGCAAGTCAAAACACTGAAACCATTCAGAGCTCTCTTCAGTGTTAATGAGGTTTGCAACATGAGCCAAGAACCCACGGTCCACATCAGCCATTAAGCTTATATTACTCACCTGCTTTCAGGAGTACAGCCTGCTCACATAGGCAAGGCCTACCACATACCTATTGCCCAACATTTTGCCAGGGCCCATCAATGTTTCTATCCTACCTCTGTAGGGTAGAAAGACTGATACTTCCTCTTAGGTTTCCAGGGCTAAAATAAGTCCACACTAAAAGCAACCTCCTGAATTAAGACAAGAGTCACTACCCTCAAATTCTGAATCTCAGGGTCTGGGAAAAAAACTTCCAAAAGAAACAAAGAGAACCAACATCAACAACAAAACAAAACAGAAAACAAAACCAGAACAACAAAAACAAACAAAACAAAAACAAACAAACCAAGGGGTTCCTTGGTTACCTCAAACATGAAAGTATCCACTTCCTCACGAATGTCCCTGTAGCTCAATTTGTTCCCTTCATCATCTGTTGCACTCAGCAGCATGTCCAGGAATGCTTTTCTCTTCTTGGAGACACTTTCTTCACGGTTGCCATCATTATCATGTTTCTTTTGCTTGGTGTTTTCAAGTTCCGCAGCTTTTTCTGCAATGACCTGAGATTAGAACCATTACATCAGATATGATGCATTCAGCACAAGCCCACAGTCTACATCACACAGTTTTGTCCCAATTTATCAAAGCAACAACATCCATCTAGAGCAGTCTACATGAGCTGGTTAGCATAGCTATCGGCATTAGCTCATGAACTTTGACTGACCTTTTGTGTTAGTAGGCGAAATATGACCAACACCTCTTGTCCCATGCAACAGAACGAACCTTTGTGGGATCAAGAAATAGACAGCCAAACTACATAAGCAACTCGTTGGTCATCAAGAAGTGTAAACATATCCAGAGTATCTGGAACCAGCCAATGATGAATGCCAACAATGACAACAGCAAATCAAAAAAATCCTCACAATGTGAACAGACTAACCACTAATAAGATCTTCTCTATCCTATCCCATAAACTAACAAAAATATCTCACCTCCAACCTCAAGGAACCCAGGAGACTGCCCAGAAGGCAGGGCATACCACAACCCTGCATCAACGCTACACATAGCATCGCTGAACCATTAGATTAAAGCTTCCCAAATCTTCTTCGGTATGAGAGCAATGGTTGAACTCCCCTTTTCTAGGTCAAAGTTGTTGCAACAACAAAACAAAACCCTTCAATAAACTGGCGTTGCAACAGCAAAACAGAATAATTAAAAAGGGAGGCTGTAGAGCATGCAATTCTGTTCAGAGCAAGCACTGAATGGCAGAAAAAAACCAGTTCCGTGCACACACATTGCTTCCCTCACTGAACATGCCTGTATGCCACATATTGAACCATCTTTCACAGAATCACAGAATATGCTGACTTGGAAGGGACCCAAAAGGATCACTGAGTCCAACTCCTGGGCCATCCCTAGGAGTCACACCGAGTGTCTGACAGTATTCTCCAGACACTTCTTGAACTCTGTCAGGCCTGGTGCTCTGACCACTTCCCTGGGGAGCCTGTGACTGAAAGGGTTGTTATTTCCAGTCTAACATGGTGAGAGAACACTGCATTTTATGCCAAGTCAGTGATGCATGCTTAATGGTTTCTGTGTCAAAGTGTCTTACTGCTGATGTGGAGACCTGCATCTGTTTGCTCATCTGAGCCGTTCTGCTCTGAATAGGGGAAAATTAATATAGCCTTCAAGTTCTGAGGGCTGGACCAAATGGCATCACTGCTCCAAACTTGGCAGTGAGCTCTTGCAGGTGCTTCAGATGCTTCTCCTTCTGGGGGCAGAACAAGAGTTCAAGGAATTCCTGCTGTAAATCCCAACACTCCCTTGGATTTGTATACTTCCTATTGTTTAAAATTGACAGAGCTCCAGAAAGGGAAGTCAGCTGTTGTCTTCCTTTCGGGGAATTCCTCAGCACCCCAACTGAGAAATAGCTCTTCTCTTAGTACATGCATATCAAGGAGGCTGAACCTCATCCCATTTGGAAGCTCTCTACTGAGTGCAAGACTTAGCCCCAACAACTACAATTAGCACTATAAATAACACACAAATAAACAAAAGAATTATACTCGATCTGTAAAATTGTGAAGGATGTTGAGGTTCCTCTTGTGCTCCCTTCCTTCCTTGAATAGCATGTATAAAAAGTCAGGCCAAAGCCAAGGGCTCTTCTGTCTCTGTTGGATTAGATCGCTCATCCTAGGAGCAAAACAATTACATCATGTAAAATTTATGGAAAAAAAAATAAACTACAGCACACTTTTAAAAACAAAATAAGTGTTCTATGTAGCCTAGTGAAGCAGAAATTAACAGACTGTGTGAGTTTAAACCCATTCATCTGAAAGCAAGGCTGTTCACATTTGTTTCCTGATCTTATGACCTTACATCTTCTCAAAATTTCTGTTACCAGTCCCAGCATCACCGTGTCTTAGATCTTTAAGCATTGATCTCTGAGAAGGAGAGCATATTCTCATTTAGTTGGAATCCTCTTAAAACAGACCTATTGAGTCATCCAGACCCGTGTGACTTCAGTAAGGCACTGGCCATGTTGAAAAGATTACTCATGACAGGCTTCCAAAATATCTGCCCTGAGAACTCATATATCTGATAGCATTACAATCCTATTTGATTGTCCAGATCCCATATACACCAGACAACATGTAAAAGTATTTAAAACAAAGAATATGAGACTTCAAGTACGCTCAAACAAACTGCAGTACATTTGGAAGGGCTGATTGTCATTGCTATGCAGCTCTTGCACGTGCTTTGGCTGCAGAGACTTCGAGAAGTAGTTACTACATTTAGGCCAACTTCAAGCAAAATTGTGGTACATTTTGGGAAAGGCCAAGGAACCAATGAGAATCAAACTCTACACGTCCACCCCTTCTTTTGTAACGTACCTGTATCAACAAGCTCCATCGAAAGCTAGGAGTGAGATCAGAGACCTTTCAGATCATTGAGTCCAACTGTTAACCTAGTGTTAACCCACTGCTGAATCATGACCCTAAGCACCATATCTACACGTCTTTCAAATACCTCCAGGGTATTTACCGACTCAGGGCTGGTCTGTTCCCATGCTTTACATCCCTCCATCTCTGTCCCCCTGGCCTTCCCTCCTGACACCAGCAGCATCAACTCCAGCTCAACTACACAGTAGCTAAGGAAAATGTCCACTTACCTGTAGATAGCAGAAACATAGTCAGAATTCTTATTCTTCTGAGCACCCACATTCTTGCCCATTGCTGTTTCTAGAAGGAGGAAAACATCAACATTTCACATGTGCAAAGGGAAAGGCAGACTCTGTGTACACAGTAAGTTACTACTGTTCCCAGCTTCTGACTGTCACCACACCATCCCTTTGACAGGTCAATAACCGCACTCCTTTCCAGGTGATGGATGAACTTGCTTTATGTTTCCATGCCCAGGAATCTTGCTCCTCAACACAACCTCACTTCAGACTGCTAGCTCTGCCCTGCCAATCCCACAAACTCACCTGCTACGTGCCCATAATAAACCCTAGGAGAAAGGATGGCCTTGGGAGGATAGAAATGCATTCACACAATATGCAGGGACGTTCCTCTTCAATCACCTCCTCACACAAACTGGCACAGCTGTACTCATGAGCATCCACATCATTTACAGTCCCACCACAGTAACTGAAGAAGACTTACCACAGATGATATCAAGGGCACACAGAGTGATGTCCAGAAAGACATCAAATGGTTCCTTGTCAACATGTTTCTCAAGTTTCTTAACCAAAATACTTCCTTGTTCATTCATAACCTCTAGAAAATCATTCAATATTGCAAAGTGGAAAGTGGGAGTTATCATCTTCCTACGCGACCGCCACTTCTCTCCAGTGCTGTAAAATTAATGGGGTGAAGGAAGGGTTAAAATCCCCAAGTCAAAAATAAAAATATCACCATCACAGGAAGTACACAGTCAATACTGTAGTCTGGAAGAGGTGGACACTCTAGACATCTCTTCAAGCTCTTCATAGCTCTCCCCAGAAGGAGCAAATGGCAATATTTCTTGCTCCAGATCTCTCAGAAGCAGAAGCCACCATTTCTCTAGCTGCTCTCAACAAACAGAGATGCCGACAAGCCTCCAGGCAATACAGCCTTGTTGGTCAGGGCACAGGCTCAGAGGAACTAAGCAGAAGCCATCTATAGGACAAAACAGCTATTCTGCCTCAAGGCCTCAACCCAACACACTGTCTCTCTGAATCACTAATTGTGCTTGCCTTCATCTGCTGACTGCAAAATGAGGATTGCAGAGAACTAGGGCCAAGGGACATTACCAAAATGACTGCCTCGAGGCCTGGCTTCCAAGTGTTCTCTTGGAGACAGGCAACCATGCCAGTGAACAAGCAGACACCCACAGAGAATGGCAACAGCTTCCTGGGGGTTCTTGTTTCCTTCTTCTGAATCACATGTGCCACAGGCAGGCACCTGGCACCTCTGCTTATGAGGCAAAACCATCACACCACTGTTAACTTGCTATCGTGGCACTCCTCAGGCCAGCTTATCTGCTTGCTGTCTACCAATGCTGCCCTTAATCAGCAGAGAATGGAACATTCTCCTCCATTAGGTTTTTGTAAGCACAAGGAAGTTAAATTGGAGTAAGTAAGTAAGTCCGTAGGAAACAAAACAACCAACGAGAAGACTAACAGTGAAGATGTCTGATGGTCACAGACCTCAACTTTCTGCACTTTGTTACTCCTTCCTAACTGCCTTCTTAAGGGCCATGAACAAAATTCAGCATAAAAGGCGTTCCTCATTCTCTCACATAAACCTGCACTTCCCACACCACATGATCACAGCTGGCTTTTACACCACCATGGTCCCATCATAAAGCACAAGGAGTTCACCTCTGAGGGCTCCAAGCAGCAAAGCCCGCAGTAGTGAATACTGACAAAGGAACCTTGACCTTCTCCCAAAAACTCACAAGAGGCTCAGATGCCAAAGCCACCCTCCCCTCCCCTTGTTCTCGCTCTTGAATATCTGCATCATCCAGAATAAACCTTTCCTTACCACCAAACCTTTACATCATTGCTCTTCCCTCTCTCCATTCCTGACTTATGCTCTTACTGAGCTCACTTCTTATGATCCTCCACTTCAAGAAGGAAATGAAGGCAGGGTGCAGATACCCTCCAACCCTACCCCAAAGCATCACCAAACTCAGGCCGATCCTACTGGTTTGCAGCATCACCAGTTGACATAAGCAACAGACACAATCTCTTTATTCAGAGAGATTCCTGCCATACAGCATTCCTGACAACAAGAACTCTTCCTATCATATACCCCGCCAATTTCAAAAAGACAGGAATGCACCTGCATTTCATGATACCTCGTCAGAAGTCCAGTGCCCAGCCATGGATGTAGGAAGTCATACAGGTACGATTTTTCTATATGTTTTGAACTGTTCAGAATAACCTGTCAGAAAAAA
>VYXB01007199.1:72573-83283 GCA_013397135.1 Pachyramphus minor | reverse complement strand
GTGGGTGGGGTGCTGTGGGGCAGCAAGGGGACACTGTGGGTCAGTATGTGGATGCCATGAGGTAGGAGGGGATGCCATGAGGCAGCATGGGGACATGGTGGGTCAGTGAGGGATGCGGTGGGTCAGCAAAAGGACACCACAGGGCAGTGAGGGGATGCCATGGGGCAGTGAGGGGATGCCATGGGGCAGCGAGGGGACACCGTGGGTCAGTGAGGGGACGCTGTGGGTCAGTGAGGGAATGCCATGGGGCAGCAAGGGATGGCATGGATCAGCATGAGGACACTGTGGGGTAGCCCCACCTGTGACAAGGCACTTGCTGGCATCGCCGGCAGGCACAGCGAGGACGCGGAAGGGCGACGCAGGGATCTCGTCCCCCCCGTACTTGACGGTGCTGGTGTAGCGCCCTGGCACGTCAGGCACGTAGGACACTGTGTAGGTGCCATCTCCATTGTCCCGGATCGATGCCTTCTTGGGCTGTCCCTCGGGGTCCTGCAGGCAACCCCCATCAGTGCCCTGTGCTCAGCACCCCAGTACATGAGGGAAAGGGCACCCCATGTCTCCCCCTGGCACTGACCAGGATCTGCACCATGAGCAGCCCCTCACCTGCTCCCCATGTCCCCCCATGCCCCACACTGACCAGGATCTGCACGGTGAGGAGCCCCTCGCCAGCGTCACGGGCGTCGATGGTGAACTCAACGGGGAGGCTGGCGGGGATGCCGCCCGCGCTCAGCCCGGGGCCGCTCGCCCGCACCTTGCTGGCATCGTGGGCTGGCAGCACCGTCACCTTGAAGGGGCTGTGGGGGGTAGCGGGTTAGGGGGGCGCCAGGACCCCCAGGCTGTGTGGGGGTCCTGTGTCCCCATCTACCCACCCCGGGTGAGGTCTCACCTGCGCGGCACCTCCTGCCCTCCGTACTTGACGGCCACGGTGTAGGGCCCATCAGTGGCTGGGGTGTAGGTGACCTTATGGGTGCCATCACCGTTGTCTCGGACCTCCAGCGGCTCCGGCAGCCCTGTGGGGCAGCAGAACATGTGGAGTGGTGATATGTGAGGCAGGGGGACATATGGGGCAGGGGAACATGGAGGGTATAGAGCAACATGTGTAGCAGGACATCCCTGAGCAGGGAACTCCATGGGGCAGGATACTCTAGGGAGAAGGGCAGCCATGGGGCTGGACATCCTGTGGAGCAGGATGTCCATGGGTAGGACAACCTACAGAACAGGGCACACCACAGGCCAGGACACCCTATGGAACATGGCATCCATGGGGTTGGACAAGCCATGACGCAGGACATCTATGGGTCAGGACATCCCAAGGACACCCTGTGGACCATGGGATCCACTGGGCAAGGTTAGGACACCCCACAAGACAGGGCCTCCACCCCCCATGTCCCCACGTACCGGTGGGCCCCAGCAGTGTCACCTCGAGGGTCGCGCGCCCCGCGGCGCTGACGTCCACGGTGAAGGTCTGGGGCAGCCGTGCACGGACAGTGGGGCCCAGCCCCGGCCCCGAGCATGTCACCTTCGAGGGGTCCACGGCATCCCGCACCCGCACCCGGAACGGGCTCCCTGCA
This sequence comes from Pachyramphus minor, assembly GCA_013397135.1. NCBI lineage: Eukaryota > Metazoa > Chordata > Aves > Passeriformes > Tyrannidae > Pachyramphus > Pachyramphus minor. Next base: position 81,712 of record VYXB01007199.1, on the reverse strand, counting down.
TGGCGAGGGGGTCAGTGCACGGGGTAGGGTGGGGACAGGGGTGGCATGGCCATTGGGTCAATGTGAGCATGCGGTCAGCATGGGGATGGGGTCAGCATGAGGGTGAGGTCAGCCTGGCCCTGGGGTCAACATACCCATAGGGTCAGCGTGGGCATGGGGACAGCATGGCTGTAGGGTCAGTGTCTATCGTGGGCATGGGCACAGTGTGGGGCCAGTGTGCTCATGAAGTTGACATGCCAATTGGGCCAACGCATCTGTGGGGTCAAAATGGGCATGGGGACAGTGTGACCAGAGAGTCAACGTGGCCATAGGGTCAACGTGAGCCATGCATTCAACATGCCCATGAAGTCAGTCTGGCAACGGGGACAACCTAACCATGGGGTCAGTGTGGGCACAATGACTGCATGGCCATGGGATCAGCATGGCAAAGGGCTCAGCATGGGCATGGGCACAGTGTGGCTATAGGGTCACTGTGGCCATGGGGATATTGAAGCCGTGGGGAACAGCTTGGGCACGGGGCCACCATGGTGTCACCACAGCGTGGTCCTGCGGCCAACATACACCCACCAGGACCCCTCTCCCACCCGCCCGTCCCCGTGTCCCCACGCACCAGGGATGGGGTGGCCGCCAAAGGTGATGTTGACGTCGTAGTCGCCGGGTGTGAACGGGACGTACTCCACTGCACAGCTCCCGTCCTTGTTGTCCTTGCAGGACATCTTGGCCTCCGAGGGACCCTCAATGGCCAGACCCAGCCCCCCGGTGCCTGCACCCCTGGGGAAACACCACTGCTCAGGGGGGTGACACGGGCACGGTGGGACGGTGGGGGAGAACAGTCGTGGTGGGGAGATGGAGGTGACACAGGGGCAGAGTGCCACACCTCCCCATGGCAAGGGGAGGGAGGTGCCACCACCAAGGCAGTGAGTTGGGGGTGCTGCGCCAGTGGCAGGGAGATGGAAGTGGCATGTTGGGGGCCATGGCATGTAGGTGCCATGCCAGTGGCAGGGGCTGGAGGTGGCACACCGGTGGCAGAGGGTGGAGATGCAGGGTTGGTGACAAGGAATGGAGGTGGCACCTCCATGTCAAGGGGACAGAGATGCCATGCTGGTGACATGGGACAGAAGTGGCACCTCCATGGCAGGGGATCGAGTGACCTGGGTCAGGTTTGGTGACCTGGGATGGAGGTGGCACATGCAAGGGAGGGGACACAGGCAGTACATCCAGTGCAAGAGGATGGACATGGCTCCTCCATGGCAGGGGATAGAGATGGTGGGTTAGTGGCCTGGGACTGAAGTGACACCTCTGGGAGGAGGTCTGTGGGTGTGGGGTGGTGGCAGGGTGGGAGTTGAGGGGGCTCAGGGTCAGTGCCCACCTGGTCTCCACGGTGAAGTGGTTGGCTGTGCCCACCAGGCCACTCTCCAGGCCGGGGCCGTGCGCCCGCACACGTGTAGGGTCACAGCCCTCAGCCACCCCCACACGGAAGGGGCTCTTGGGAACTGCCACATCATCGTATGTCACCTCCACCCGGTGCAGCCCTGTGACAGGGACAGTCACACACTGCCCACGGCAGGAGCGAAGGGGGGTCTCAGGGACAGGCTGGGGGCTCTCGGGGGATTTGGGGGTCCCTGGGTGGGGTTTGAGTGGAGGTTAGGGATCCCTTGGCGGGGTTGGAGGTGGTTCTTAAGTGGTTTTGTGGGGGGTTCATTGGATTTGGGGTCCCTAGGTGGGGTTTGGAGGGTCTCAGGGACCTTGGGAATCCCTTGGGGGGGTCTCAGGAGGTTTGGGCGTTCTTGAATGAGGTTTGGGGGGGTGGTTGGGGGTCCCTGAATGGAATTTGGGGCTGTCTCAGGGGGCTTGGGGGTCTGTGGTTCTGGGGGTTCAGGGGGAATTCAGGGGGTTCCCCACTTGGATGTTGTTTGGGAAGGTCCCTCTCTAGGGGTCCCCCATGGGGGATAGAGGATGCCTGGGCAGTACTTGGGGTCCCATGGGGACGTTGGGGTCCTGGAGGGGTGCAGAGAGAGTCCCTGTTGGGGCTCAGGGTCCCTGGGGGTTCCCAGGGCGTGTTGGGGTTCCTGGGGGGCTGTGGGGGTCCCTCACCTTCTTCGAAGGGCGTGTACTCCACGCGGTAGGTGCCGTCGCCGAGGTCGGTGACGAAGGTGTCGATGGGGGTCCCTGAGGGGTTCAGCACCCGTGCCCGGACGTGGGGCCCCCCCGCGGGGGCCAGAGCCCGCGCGTCCACCGTGAACTCAGTGCCCACCTCCCGCAGCACCCCTGGGGGGGCACAGGAGGGTCAGGGGGGGCCCGGAGCTCACCTGGGGGTCCCTCCCTGCGCCCTCTGAGCACCCATGGCCCTCTCAGCCAACACACACAGGGGGCTCAGGGGTGTCCTGGCACACCCCCGTGGCCCCATCCTGCACTCTCTGAAACCCCAGAGTCCACCCTCCCCCCATGAAAGAGGTGAGTGGGAGGCAGCCACAGAGACCCCTGAGCAGTGGTGGGGTTAGGGTTAGGAGGACAGGTGCCTGTGGGGAGAAGATGCCTATGGGGTGCCCAGGAGACCCCCCATGAGAGAGGGTGCCTATGGGGAGGGGGTGTCCATGGGGTGCCCAGTGGGGAGGAGATGTCGGTGCCCATGGGGTGTTCACGGCCATGGGGTTTCCATGCAAGGAGGAGGTGTTCACGGAGAGGAGAGGTCCATGGGGTGCAGACGACCCACCCCCAAGAGAGGGGACAAGGTGACCATGGGATTGGGATGCCCATGAGTGGGGGTGTCCACGGAGAAGGGATACCCACAGGGATGGGGTGTCCATGGAGATACCCATGGAGGGGAGATGCCCATGGTGGTATCCATGCGGAAGACATGCCCACAGGGATGGAATGCCCTTGGGGAGAAGGTCCCCATGGGGAGGAGGTGGCTGTGAGAAGATGTCCATGGGGAGAAGGTGCCCACATGGATGGCATGCCTATGGGGAGGAGATCCCCATGGGAAGGAGATCCCCGTAGGGAGGAGGTGCCCGTGGTGAGCAGCCCCTGCGTGGCCACCCCCTCACCTCGTGGCTCCACGCCTTTGCCGTAGACCTTGACGCTGCTGGTGTCCACGGCCGGGTCGACGGTGACGCGCACGGGGCAGTTGGGGACCGGGAGGCCGCCGTAGTTGATGGTGATGATGTAGGCGCCGGCGCAGGCCGGGGTGTAGGTGATGGCGTAGGTGCCGTCGCGGTTGTTCTGCACCAGCACCTCGGCCTTGGCGCCGGCCTCGGAGCGGATCTCGATGGTGAGCTCGGCCTCGCCGGCCTGCGAGCAGTCCACGGAGAAAGCAGCCGCCTCGCCCGCGCGGCCACGCTCCAGCCCCGGCCCCGACGCCGTCACCTTGGCCGGGTCAAAGGGCGCCGTGACCGCGGCCGTGAAGGGGCTGCCCGGGATGTGGCGCCCGGCAAAGAGGATGTTGATGTGGTACTCGCCGGGCACCGTGGGCAGGTAGGACACGGCGCAGGAGCCGTCCCCGTTGTCCTGGCACTCGATCTTGGCCTCGCAGGGCCCCTCCACCGTCAGCCCCAGCCCCCCGCTGCCAGCGCCCTGCGTGGCAATGGAGAAGGGCGCCGGGACCCCCACACGGCCGCCCTGCAGCCCTGGCCCCGAGGCCACCACCTGTGGGCACAAGGACATGGGGGGGGTCAGGAGGGACACAGGGACACATGGCAGCTGGGGGGGACAGAGTCATGTAGGGGTCAGGGGGCACAGAGACATGTTGGGGACAGAGATATGTGGGGGTCAGGGGGGACATAGGGTCACATGGGTGCCCAGGGCAGCCAGAGACATGTGGGGGGACCCCCATGCTGCAGCCACAGCCCCAAAGCCACCACCTACAGGCAGAGGGACACGTGGGGTTCAGGGAGGAAGGACATGCAGGGATCACGGGGGGCACACGGGCACACGTGCCCCCCTGTTGCACACACATGTGCCAGCTCACCTTGGAGGGGTCGGGGGGCAGCAGTGCCTCCACGGGGAAGGGGCTGCCTGGCACTGGGTGCCCATCATAGGTGATCTCAACGCGGTGGGGACCCTCCTCGGAGGGGGTGAAGCTGACGGGATGGGGGCCCCCGGGGGGCGCAGGCACCACCGTGCAGGGCACAGGCCGGCGCGAGGGGCCCGTCACCTTCACCTCCAGGTGCCCCTGACCTCCTGCACCCTGAGCCTCCACCTGGAACTCCTGCACCTGCCCCACCTCCGCCTCTGTGGGGGAATGGGGGTCAGGGGGGTCACACACATGCCCCTGGGGTGCCCCCAGATCCATGGAGAACCCCACACCCAGATATGTCCCCCAGACCCAGGGGTGCATCTGTGTGTGTGTCCCACGGTCCGTCACCCCTACCCAAGGGTGTTTCCCATCATGTCCAGGTTGTTATGACACCCATGGGGCGTGTCGCCCGCTTGCCATGCCCCCACCCATGGGTGTCCCCCATATCCAGGGTGCCCCCCAGGCACAGGGCATCCTCCCCCCAGGACTGCCCTCCATACCCAATGTCCCTGCTGTCACATGCCCCAACCCCATGATGAACCCCACAGCCAAGGGTGCCCCCCATCAGGGTGCTCCCCACATCCAGGGTGCCCTCCCAGGCTGACCCTCTCACTCAGCTTCCCCTTCCACCAGGGTGTGTCCCCTCAGGGTGCCCCCATGCCCAAGGGGCCCCACCAAGGCCCCTTCCCATGGTGTACCCCAGATCCAGCATGCTCCCCCCCACCAGTGCCCTCCCCAGTGCCTCCCTCAGTGCCCCCACTCACTGCTGTTGAGCCCCTGCACCTTGACCTTGCCCAGCTGCAAGGGGGGGGCCACGGTGACCGGGAAGGGGCTCTTGGGAATGGGGTCTCCTCCGTAGGTGACCACCACGGACAGGGGGCCCTGCGGGGACACCGCCACCTCAGGGTGCTGCTGGGGGACACCAGCACCCAGTGGAGGGGCAGGGGACAGGCACCCACAGAAGGGTGCTGGGGGGTCACCCATGGGTGCTGGGGGGGCAAAGTACCAGGGATAGGGGTCATTCGTTGGTCTAGGGGTGCCCTGGGGTGACTGGTGCCTGTGTGGAGGTGTAGCTGCCCCATGGGAGTACCCACAGGGGTGGGGTATCCATGTGAAGGGGGGTGTTCATAGGGGTAGGGTGCTGAGGGGATGGGATGCTCATAGGGGTGCCCATGGAGGTGCCCCTATACTCTGGGCTGTCTGGGGGGTTGTCCTTGTTGGTTCCCAGGGGATGGGGTGTCAATAAGCAGGCCCCGATGGGGTGACCCTATGGGTTGGGCGCACAGATGGGTTGGGATGCCCGATGGGGTGACCCTGTGGGTCAGGGTGCCCCTCCAGGCTTGTGGTGACCCCCCCACCCAACGGCTGGGATAGGTGTACTTGGCGGTGGGTCCCCATGGGGTTATGGTGTCCCCCATGGATCAAGGTCCCTCCCCGCGGGTCACACCCTCCCGTGTGTCGGGGTGCCCCAGCACCCACCTGCTGCAGCGGGGTGTACTTGACAGTGTAGGAATAGTCGTGGTTGTCGATGACCTCGAAGTCGGTGACAGCCGGGCCGGGCCCCGTCCCCATGAACCGCACGTCCAGGGGGGCCTTCCCCGCCCCCCGCGTCTGCACACGGAAGTGGGTGGGGGTCCCCACCTCCACCCCTGCACACATCATCAGTCACTATGGGACCCATGGCCCCCGCCCCACAGCACCCAAAACTGGGTGGGGGTCACCACCTCCACCTCTGCACCCGTTGTCAGTCACTGCAGGACCCACGGCATCACAGTCCCTGCCCCACAGCACCCCCTGCCCCACGTCTCCCATCCCCATCCCTGTCCCACATCTCCCTCACCTGTGCGGCTGAGCCCGGGTCCCTCAGCCTTGACCTTGCTGGCGTCGTGGGAAGGGTCCACCTTGATGCGGAAGGGGCTGGAGGGGATCTCCTGCGGGCAGAGATCAGGGCACAGTGACACGGGGGCACCACAGGGACAGAGTTCCAGCCCCACCCGGCCCCCAGGGGTGGGAGGCACTCCACAGAGATAGGGGATGGACCCCCGGGGGTGGGGGGCACCTCTGGCACCCAAACCTGGTTGGCGAAGAGCACCATGATGGTGTAGAGCCCTGCACCCGGTGCCGTGTACTTGACCGTGAAGGTGTCGTTGTCGTTCTTGATGATGTCGAAGTCGATGTCGGCCTCGAGTGGCCCCACCACCCCCGGGGCACACTTGATCCCAATGCTGACATCACCTGTGCGGGGCAGGGTCAGTGTCACCCGCTGCCCTGGGGGGCACTGAGGGGTGGAACTGGGTACATGGGGTGGGGAGCTGGACCAGAACAGGGGATGATGGACAAGGATCAGAGATAACGGACCAGGGATGCAGGTGCAGGAGCAGGGATGCAGGCCCTGGAATCCTGGACCAAGACCTGGGACAATGGACCAGGAGCAGAGATGCAAGATCAGGGATGCAGGACCAGGACTGGGGCAGACAGACACAGGATGAAGGAGCCCAGGACCAGGGACGCTGGTCCAGGGATGCACATGCAGGACCAGGGAAGCAGGACCAGAAATGCAGAATGAGGACCAGGGGTGCAGGACCAGGGACACAGAACACAAGCCTCATGCCCACAGAGGGATCCCCAGGGTGCCTCCCTCCATTACCCACCCTGCCCAGCCTCGCTGCAGTCCACGGTGAAGTAGGTGGGTTCATTGGCCTTCAGCCCCGTCTTCTCCACGCCTGGCCCATGCACCTTCACCTTGCCGGGGTGGCTGCCCTCGCCCACGCTCACCTGTGGGCCCACAGTGTCACCTGCAGGGCAGGACTTGGGCCCCTCCCTGCCAGACACCCCATGGGGCTGAGACCCCCAATTCCACCAGTGGCTCCCCAGTCCATCAGCCGAGGGGGCCCCCATCCTCATTCCTCCACCATCCCCACCACAGGAGACCCCCAAGCCCACCCCAGCACCCTTAATGGTCTGGGATCCCCATCCCCACATCCAGCACCCCATGGGACTCCCATCCCCATCCAAATCACCCCATGGGCCCCCAGCCCTATCCTGGCCCCCCATTCCCATGGGACCTCCATGCCCAGTGCCCCATGGGACCACCCACACCCCACATCTGACATCTCAACACCCTCCATAACTGGCCCCCGCTCTCTGCACCCCTTTGGACCCCCACAGCCACCCCAGCACCCCACGGGCCCCCTGTGACACCCACACGGAAGGGGCTGTTGGGAGTGGTGACGCCCCCCCAGGTGACGATGACCGTGTGCTTGATGGCCTTGGTGGGGACGTAGACGCAGTGGAAGGTGCCGTCACCGTTGTCCTTCACCTTGATGTCGATGGGGAAGCCCTCGGCATCCTGTGGGCACCAGGGTGGAGTTCAGGGGACCCAGTGGCACCCAACGGCACTGAAGGGCTCCCAAAGGTGCCCAAGGGTGCCCACTGGCACCCAGCAGCACCCAATAGGGCTCAAGGGCATCCAACAGTGTCCAACGTCACTCAAGGGAACCCAGCAGTGCTCAACAAGACTCAAAAGGTGCTCAGCATCACCCAGTGTCACCCATCAGCACCCACCTGTGCGTAGAGCTTGAGGGGCCCCTTGCCAGCACCGCGGGCGTCGATGGTGAACTCGGCCGGGCGGTCCACGATGCAGCCCGTGGGCTCCAGCCCTGGTCCGAAAGCCTTCACCTGCATGGGGGGATTCAGGGGAAGTCAGGGGGGCACCGGCACCCCCAGCACCCATGGGTGAAGTGCAGTGGGGTGCAATGGGGCCCAGCAGGGCACTCTGGGGCCCGGCAGGGAGCTGTGGGTCACTGCACCTTGTCAGGCCAGGAGTCGGGGGGCGCGGGGCGGATGTCGGCCATGAAGGGGCTGTCCCGGATGTCCTCGTCGTCGCACACCACATGCACGGCGTAGGGCCCCGGCTCCGTGGGCCAGTACCGCACGTCGCAGGAGCCGTCGCCCTTGTCATCGCACTCGATGCGCGCCTGCGACGGGCCCTCGATGGAGAACCCTGGGGGCACCGCAGCCGCCGTCACCCTGTGCCCCCGCTGGGACCCCCCACCTCGTCCTTGTCCCCACTGTGTGCCCGTGTTCCCAGCGGGTGACACCCAACATGTCTTCATGTCCCCACAGCGGGAAGCCCCAGGTCACTGTCCCCCGTTCTGTGTCCATGTCCTCAGGGCAGTATTACCCAAGTCCCCACATCCCTGCTGTGGCCACTCCCAGCCTGCACCATGTCCCCACCTTCATGGTCCCCACCCTGTGCCCATGTCACAACAGTAGTGGGGACCCCACCATGGCGCCTGTCCTCCAGCCTGTCCCCATGTCCCCAGTGGGGTATCGCCCATTCCATGCCCATGTCCCCACCACAGTGACACCCTCCCCACTGACACCCTCCACAGTGCCATGTCCCCACATGGTGTCCCCCACCTTGTCCCCACATCCCCACCGCAGCGCCCCCCACCCTGTCCCCATGTGCCCCCTTCTGGGCTCACCGAGGGTCCCCACTTCGGTGCCGATGGCCTCAACCACGAAGTCTGCAGGACGTCCCACGACCCCTCCCTCGAGCCCCGGCCCCCAGGCCCGGACCTTCTGCGTCCCCGGCTGGGGGGACACCTGCACCTCGAACGGGCTGGGGGGACAGGTCGGTGTGAGGGGGGGCTGTGACACACCCGCACACCCCCTACCCCTCACACACCTGCACCTTGAACGGGTGGAGGAGGATGGGGGGGGAATTGTAGCCCCCCACCTCCCACATCCCCCAAACACCCCACCCCCAGGGGGACATCTGTGTCTTGAAAGGGTTTCAGGGTGAAGGGGCAGCGAAGGGTGTCCCCTCACTCTCCTTCCCCCTGCCGGGGTGCCCCCTGTGTGTGGCACTGACCTGCGGGGGATGGCGTAGCCCCCCCAGGTGATGGACACCTGGTAGGTGCCGGGGACCCGGGGCAGGTACTCGCACTCATAGACACCGTCACCCACGTCCCGCACTGTCACCGGCTCCTCCGTGCCTCCTGCAGGAGGGGGGTCACATGGGGCATCCACGATCTTCCCAGAAGCACCCCCCAACCACGGGTAAGTCCCCCAGGGCACCCCGTGACCATGCACCTCCCCATGGTGCCCCCCCACCCATGG
>VYXB01007199.1:44678-61775 GCA_013397135.1 Pachyramphus minor | reverse complement strand
AGGCACCCCCCAGCTTTTCACCCTCCCAGGTTAACATCCCCCCTCAGTCAACTCCACAAGCAGTGCCCCCACCCCTTCACCCCTCCCAGCTCTCCCCACCTCACAGGGGAACAATCACTGCGGGGTGACACTGGTGGGGGGGACAACCTGGGCTCCTGGGGAGGGCAGGGAGTGACCTTACGAGGAGGACCCCAAGTTCTTCCCAGGGCAACCAGGGCCAGGCCATCCCAGGGGAGCAGGATCAAGGGTTAGGATCCCTTGAGGATACCTGAGAACACCTGGACACCCCAGGGGCAGCAGGACTGAGCTTGGAGACTGCTGGGGATCCTGGTGGGAGCAGGACTAAGGGTCGGGACCCCTGGTCATCCCAGGGGCACCAGGACCAAGCTGGGGGGCACCCGGGGACCCCTGGCCATCCTGGTGGGACTAGAACCAAGCTTGGGAGCACTTGCAGACACCTGGGCAAGCTGGGGGGAGCAGGATTGAGCCTGGGCATCTCTGCGGACCCTCCCCACACCTAGGTCGGGGGGGGAGCCCTTCCGCCCCCCCAAATCCCCCCAGAGCCCTGGCAATCGGCTCGGCCCGGCTCAGGGCGCCGATTAGGCGCTGAGCCCAGCTTAGCCCCCTCTAATCCCCAAGTTTGTCCAAGCTGAGCCCTGATCCCCCCTAAGCGGCTTTGGGGGCGCAGGGTATATCAGGGGGGAGGTCGCTGCCCCCCCCCACCACCGCCATGGACGACGACGACTTCTACCTGTTCCAGAACCAGTCGTCAGTGCGGCCCTGGGATGGGCCTCAGTACCACCTTGCGCCCATGTGGGCCTTCCACCTGCAGACCATCTTCATGGGGGTGGTGTTCCTGGTGGGAACCCCCCTGAACGCCATTGTCCTCATTGTCACCATCAAGTACAAGAAGCTGCGGCAGCCGCTCAACTACATCCTGGTGAACATCTCCTTCAGCGGCTTCTTGTACTGCATCTTCAGCGTCTTCATGGTCTTTGTCTCCAGCTCCCAGGGATACTTCATCTTCGGGAAGCACATGTGTGCCTTTGAGGGCTTTGCGGGGGCCACCGGAGGTACAGGGGGGCCACGGGGGCACTGGGGGCTAGAGGTGATGGAGTGACCATGGGGGTTGGTGGGGCCAGGAGGGAGGGAGTGACCACCAGGGCTGCGGGGGCCGGAGGTGATGGGAATGACCACCAGGGCTGCTGGGGCCAGAGATGACCACTATGATCTCCTGTGCTGTGGGAGTTGGGGTGATCACCATGGGCTGCTGGGGTGCAGGAGCTGGGGTGACCATCTGGACCACTCTAATCTGGTGGCCCTGTAGGAGTTGGGATGACCAGTGGGGTCCGGTGGAGCTGGAGGTGACCATCATGTTCTTCTGGAGCTGGGGCAGTTGGGGTGACCATCGTGGTCTGGTGGAGCTGTAGGGAGGGGTGACCACCGCAATCTACTGGGCCCATAGGAGTTGGGGTGACCCCGTGACCTGGGCGTGCTGTGGGACACGGGGTGACCTGTGGCCCCAGTGGCCGTGGGCAGGGTGCAAGGCAGTGGCCATGTCCCCCCAGGGCTGGTGATAGGGTGGTCCTTGGCCTTCCTGGCCTTCGAGCGCTACATCGTCATCTGCAAACCCTTCGGCAACTTCCGCTTCAACACCCGCCACGCGCTGCTGGTCGTGGCAGCCACCTGGGTCATCGGCATCGGCGTCTCCATCCCCCCCTTCTTCGGCTGGAGCAGGTGGGGCTGCGGGAGCACAGGGGAGTTGGGGGGCACAGGGGGGCCCATGGAGGGTGGTGAGACACCCAGCAGTGCCCTGGGGTGCTGTAGGGGTGTGAGGAGGGTGGTGAGGCACCCAGCAGTTCCACAGGGGTGCCACATGGGTACCATGGGGTGCCAGGGGATGCCACTTGGTGCAAAGCAGAGGCTGAGCGTGGGTGCTGCAGGTACATACCCGAGGGGCTGCAGTGCTCCTGCGGCCCTGACTGGTACACGGTGGGCACAAAGTACAAGAGCGAGTACTACACCTGGTTCCTCTTCATCTTCTGCTTCATCGTCCCCCTCTCCCTCATCATCTTCTCCTACTCCCAGCTGCTCAGCGCCCTGCGGACCGTGAGTCTGGGGGCACGGGGGGCACTGGAGCCGGGTGTGTCCGCGAGAAGGGGACGGGGATGGAGAAGGGCTGGGAGGGGTGAGAAGGAGGAAGAGATGGAGCAGAGGGAGGGATGGAGAACTGACTGGCAGCAAGGGAAGGGAAGGAGGAGGGGGGAGAAGAAGAGGGGAAGGAGGGAGGACAGGCTGCTTGGGCAGAAGGGTGGGCTGGAGCACAGGCAGGTGCTCAGGCAGGGGGGCAAGCAGGGGATCAGGGGATCAGGAGGGGATCAGGGGGTCGGGAGGGGATCAGGGGGTTGAGCAGGCCCAAGGTGTCCCTGTCCCCGTCCCAGGTGGCAGCACAGCAGCAGGAGTCAGCGACGACGCAGAAGGCGGAGCGGGAGGTGTCGCGCATGGTCGTGGTCATGGTGGGGTCCTTCTGCCTGTGCTACGTCCCCTACGCAGCGCTGGCCATGTACATGGTGAACAACCGCAACCACGGCCTCGACCTGCGCATCGTCTCCATCCCTGCCTTCTTCTCCAAGAGCTCCTGCATCTACAACCCCATCATCTACTGCTTCATGAACAAACAGGTGACACTGCGGGACAGGGGGACAGCCAGGGACACACGGGACAGAGGGACACATGGGGCACCCATGGACACAGGGGGTATAAGGGACATCCAGGGATACCTGGGGACACCTGGGGACATGTGCTCATGCCCAGGGCCACCTGCAGGGCTGGCACGTACCCAGGGATGGGAGATGGGGCCAATGTGGCATCAGGGGTGTGAGGACAGTGCCAGGGCCGGACATAGGGCCAGTGGGACCCTCGGATTGAGCAGTCCCCTGCCCCCTGTGCCCTCACAGTTCCGCGCATGCATCCTGGAGACAGTGTGTGGACGGCCCATGACCGACGAGTCTGAGATGTCCAGCTCGGCCCAGCGCACCGAGGTCTCCTCCGTGTCCTCGAGCCAGGTCAGCCCCAGCTGAGGGGCTGCAGCACCACCCTGGCCCCCAGAACCCCGGCTGCCCCCCTGGACCCCTGGCTGTCCCCCAGGGCCCCCAGCTGCCCCAGCTGTGGGGCCGGCGCTGCCCCAGGGGTCCGGGGCCCCCGGCCAGCCTAGGATGTAGCGCGGGTGGGACAATAAACCACGGCCGCGGTCTGAGCGCAACAGGGACCCTCTGTGGGACCCGCGGGGTGGGGACACACTGAGGAGACCCCTGTGGGGCCCTTGGGATGGGGGACACACTGCGGGAACCCCTGTGGGACCCTCAGGATGGGGGACACACTGCACATCCCATGGCAGGGCAGGATTGGGGGGCACGGGGGTGACTGTGTCCCACGGTTGGGTGGGATAGGGGTGGCTGTGCCTCACGGCAATGCCGTGGTGGGACTCTGCTCCCTTGTCCCCTGCGGGCCCCACAGGCAGTGGGGGGGCAGGCAAGGGGGATGCTGCCCCTCCACCTCTGTTCACGGGGCTGGGCTGGGGCTGAGGCCCCCATTCATGGGGCTGGATCCCCTCCGTGGGGCTGGGGTGCGGCTGAGCCCCCCATCTGTGGGGCTGGATCCCCCCATTCATGGGGCTGTGCTCCCCATTTATGGGGCTGGGGTGGGGCTGGATGCCCTCCATGCGGCTGAGGTGGGGCTGGCTCCCCCCATCTGTGGGGCTGGTATGGGGCTGGATCCCCCCATGGGGCTGGGGTGGGGCTGTGCCCCCCATTCATGGGGCTCGGGTGGGACTGGATCCCCCCCGTGGGGCTGAGCCCCTCCTATCTCCAGGGCTGAGGGCCAGGACTCCCCTCAGGCCCCACGTCACTCCCCCCACCCAGCCCCCAAACCCACCCCCCAGACCCTCCCCCTTCCCTGGGCTCCCCCTGCCCACGCTCTCCTGGCTCAGTCTGGGGGGTTCCCCCAGATCCTGGTTTGGAGGGGACACAGGAACTGGGGTCTGGCCCCCCGGCCCAGGGGGGTTGAACAGTTTATTGAGCCCCAGCCTACCCGGATCCCTCCAAACAGCCAGAGCAGAGAACCGAATAAACCCGGAGGAGGCAAAAAAATCCATATCCAGAGTCATCAGTGGGACCCAAATCCTCATGGATGGGGGGAAGCAGGGGAGGGGCTGCAGAGGGTGATGGTGCATGGGGGGGTGAATCCAGGGGGGCTTTCCCGGTGTTCCCAAAATCACGGCTGCTGTCCCAAATCATCCCTGGTGTCCCAAACCACCCCCCGCATTCCCAGATCCCTGAGCCCAGCATGGGGACACGTTCCCAACCCGCTCACCCATGGATTCAGGGATCAGGAGATGGGAGAGGAGGAGGAAGAGGAGGAGGAGGAGGAGGGAGGATCCAGTCAGCACCTGGAAATGCTTGGAAAAGGGAAATCCCAGGAATCTGGGGGCAGCCAGGCCAATTCCACACAGTTCCAGGAGCTGTGGGCAGGGACAAATGACCCAGAAGAGGGAAAACATTGGGAATTATCCCAGAGCAGGGTGGGATGGCAGGATGAGCCCCGCCAAGCCCAGGCTGGGGGGAATTCAAGGCACTTGGAGTGGGGCCGGGGGGGCAATGATGGGGGAGGGGGAGTTCCCATGCCCCTGGGGTCACCTCCCCTGGGGTCCCCTCTGGGTGCCCCCCAGAACCTCCCAGGGTCCTGCTGCTACTCCAATGGGTTTTGGGGTTTTTTTGGGGTTTAAATTCTCATTCCAATTTCACGTCAATGTTTCCATTTAATTTGATTTAATTTCTCAAGTTCAAATTCCATTTCAATTTCCAATTTTCAATTTAATGTTTAATTCCAATTTGAATTTCAATTCCAACTTTAATTCCAATTCAAATTCCAATTTTAATACCAATTCCAACTTTAGTTCCAATTTTAATTCCAATTTCAACTTCCATTCCAATTCCAACTTTTATTCCACCTCCAATCCCAATCCCGCTGTGAATTCCCCACTCCCCCGCAGCCCCGGGGGCCCCGTCGCTGCCCCCGTGCCGGGGGACCCATTTCCACACATGGTAAAACCAAAACATACAAAAATAACCCAAAAGTCATTAAAATCCCAGGAAAACCCACAACAAGACGAGCCCCAAGTGCCGGGGGGGGTGTGGCTTTCCCGAGCCCCATCCCTGGGAGCCGGGATGGGGGTTCCCGTGGCGGGAGCGGCCTGGGCGCGGGACGGAGCCCTGAGCGGTGCCGGCGGAGGCCTAGAACTCGTCGTGCCGCACCAGCGCCTCCCCGAAGTCCGTGGCCTGGCTGCCCACGAACAGGTCCGACTTGTCCACGATCTCCTCCCGCGTCAGCTTCCCGTCCTGCAGGGAATGCCACATCCCGCTATTCCCCCCACTCCTCCCACCCTGCTCCCAAAATCCCACCGGAGTGCTTGCCCACCTTGTCCTGGTCGGACTCATAGACGAGGTGCCGGGCCTCGGCCTCGGCATGGTCGTAGTCTGAGGGCAGGATCCAATCCTTGGTCTCCTCCTTGTCCATCTTCCCATCGCGGTTCTTGTCCCGGAATTCCACAAACTGTTCCCGCTCCGTCTTCACCCACTCGGGCTCGTCAGCGTCACCATCCTGGCTGTACATGTCACCTGTGGGGAGAGTGGGATCGGGATCCTCCCGACCACCATAGCCCCGTCCCCATCCCAAGGACTGACCCGAAGCCTTGAGCTCCCTAAGTCCATCCCCAAAATCCCAAAGCACCATTTGGGTCAGGATTTCACCCCAAAATCCTCAACAGTGGCACAAGGTGGGGGGTAGAAGTTGAGAAGTTGGAAGAGAGAACATTCCCAGAGGGGGAGGGATGGGAAGGATGTAGTGGCAGCGGCTGACCCTGCATGGGGAAACGGAAGGGACATGGAGGGGACACGGAGGGGACATGGAGCACCGTGGCTCCAGTGTCTCACCAATGTACTCCTCCAGGTCGATGAAGCCATCACCATTCTTGTCAATGTCCTCCATGGTTTCCTGCATGGAGAGACTGGTGTGAGCCAGGCCTGGAGTGATTCCCACCTCCAGTGCTCCCCCCCACCAGAGCTTCCTGGGAACACCCCATTCCCTAGGCCTCCGTGCCAGCCCCACCTGCACAACGATGTCCTTCATGTAGTCATACTCCTCGGGGTGCAGGAAGGCCGTGAACTCCTCCTTGGTGGCCGCCAGGTCCTTGTCCTTGTCGGCCATCTTGAACCGCCGCTCGTCCCGCACCATCATCTGCTTGTAGTTGAAGCCGTCATCGGGGTCCGGATCGTCTGGGAAGGAGCAGAGGGAGCGTCTGGATCAGCTCAGGCAGGGGAGAGACCATGGCCACGATTAATTCCAATCCAACCCAAGCATAACCCAACTCAACCACAACCTCAACATCCTCACCCTCAACTCAAACTCAACACCAGCTCAACTTCCCCAGCACAACCTCAACCTCCTCCACCCAACCTCAACCCTCCACCTCCGCCCAACCTTCCAACGCTTCCCCACCGCAGCCTCAACTGCGGCTCCCGGCAGCCGCCGCGTCTCTCCTGCGCCCATTCCCAGGAGAAGGAGGAGCTGCAGCAGCCCCGGGATGGCGGCATTCCCAGGGAGAGGCCCCAGCAGACAGGGCTCGGGGGGTTTGGCCGGCAGGGTTGGAGGCTCAGCTGGAGCTATTTCGGGAGGAGAATGTGTAAGGGGATCTCGCTCACTGCCGGGAGGCATCGGCCGGGTGGGATCGCGGGGCACTCGGCACAGCCCCGCTGGCAGTGGGAGACAGAGTGTCCCACTGTCCGCTCTGGGACACAGAACCAGCAGTGTCCAGCAGCCTATGGAGAACATGGATCCAGGAGGACGTGGCTGTGGCTACGCGCTGGGTTAAGTTAAACCAGAGCCTGGTCAAAAAAAAAGCTCCCAAAGGCTCCATGCCTTTGTCCCTACTCTGCTACCCGGGACAAAAGGCAGGGATTACAGAGCTCTGGATTAAGGGACTACAGCCCCAGAGCCATTAAATACCTAAAGATTTTGATTTTAAGGCACCTCTAAGGTAGAATGAACCAAAAATTGCCCATTCTATTCCCAAGGTTTCGCCTTGGGAAGCGGCACAGTCCCAAGCAAGGAAACCCTCAGGATTGTTCCTTAATTGCTGTGCGGCCAATTGATGAGTTTGATGAAGGGCAGGGGGCAGGTGGACTAAAAATGGTCAAACACCACCCCCCACCCCGCCAAGACCCCAAAGCCACTTTGTGTCTTGGTCCCTGGGAAGGGGGAGGTTTGGAGGAGTAGATGGAGTAGCTTCTTCTGGAATAAGTGTTCCTGGTTTCAGATCCCACCCTGGGACTGAGGAGTTAACAAAAATAGGATGATGATGATGATGATGATGATTCGGATCCCACCCCAGGACTGAGGAGTTAACAAAAATGGGATGATGATGATATGATGATTATCATTCTATTTTGATTTTGAAGGGAGTTTCAAAGGGATTTTCACTCTCAGATGAAGCTCTTGGACATTTATCACTTGGAATTCCCTGCTTCCTGGGATTCCCCCAGCAGAGCCCTGCACTGCTCTGTGACACCTCTGGGGGCTACCTGGAGATTCATCCTCAGGTTTAACTGCTTAATTAATAAAACCACCCCCAGCAGCTGGTTTTGCTGACAAAACACTGTGTTCCTGACCCTCTGGAGCAGCCGAGGGCGGTGCCCAGCCCCACACAACCCTCGGCTGCATGCCAACGTTCCGGAGGCACTTCCAGAGGCATTCCAGCCCTGCTCCGGCCAGGGAGGGGACTGAGGGGAAGGGAAGGAATCTTCCAGCAGCAAGGAGCTGGGGAAAAGTGATTCCTGCCGAGAGGAGCCGGAGCCAGGGTGTGAGGCGGGATCCTCCCGGCGCTCCGTAAGGACACAAGTATGTGGGAGCAGCACGAGCCGAGGCTCCATCGGGGCCTGCCAAAGACACTCAGCCTCCGGCACTGCTCTGGGTTTGGGATCAGCTGTGCTGGGGCCAGGCACTGCCCACTTGCTGCTCTGGCTACGGGAAGGGGCTTCTCCTTTAGCTCATTAAGAGGATGTCACTAATTCAGAGTTTTCTCATTAAGGTTTTTTCCTTTTTAAGTTTCCCCTCATTATGTTTTCCCTTATTAAGGTTTTCCTCATTAAGGTTTATATTTTTCCCTATCCCACACCTCAGGTCTCAAATCCCACCCCAGACCCTTCAAACCCCTCACAAAAAAAGGGGTGTTCCAACCCTTCCCAGGATCTCTCCTCCCCCTTCCAGGCTGGATTTACATGGGCAGATAAGCCCAGATCCCAGAAATCCATGGCAAAGGGAGGTTTGGGAAGCGCTGCCCCAGCCCGGGAAGGAGCCAGGAGGCTCTCCCCAGCCACCAGCACAGCAAACCCAGGTCCTCCCCGAGCCCAAGGGACATGGATGAGCCCAAGGGAGATGGATGAACATCCCGTGTGGCAGCTCCCCCTCCGCACATCCCACGGAGCAGTTTGACTATTTTTGGCAATATTTAGGAAATTTGAGAGGGCTTCACACTCTGGAGCCGCGGCTCCTCCGCCTGGGAGGCAGGAGCTGGCACAGGGACCGGGGGCTTTTTTAACCCCAAAGCAGCTGCTCCTTCCCATGCTCCTGGGGGTGTCCGAGGCTGTGGCTCGTGCCCCAAAATCCCAAAGTTCCAGGGTCTAACACTGCTCCCGGGACAAGGGAAAGGGATTAATGGCTCTGCTAATGGTTTTTGTGGATTAGGTATGGGATGCATGCACCAAGGTGGTTTCACAGCCACAGGTCAGTTGGTTCTGCCTGCAGCTTCCAAATGCCCCCATGAGCCAGGAATCTCAAAGGACCAAAAACCCCCATCCCTAAATCAGTGGGATTCAGCCCAGAGATGTGTTTGTCCCCAGAGGCATCAATAACACAAAGCTGGGGCTGTGTGGGGGCACAAACATCTCCTTATGGGGGGTTCCACATATTTTGGGTTCTTTTCCTTGGGTTTCCCTTCAGTAATGCCACAAGAAGGTCAATTTGGGGAGTTTTGGGGGTTTTTAAGTGAGACTTTGGGGATGTCTGCCCAGGCTGGCACATCCCTGGGCTTGTTCCAGGGGATAAATCTGGCTTAGGCCAAGTCAAATTCCCACCACTGCTGCTCCACACTCCCAACCATGGACTTCTGGGCCTCCTTAATCCAGGCCCCAGGCTCCCCCTCCATCACAATCCCATCTGATCCATGTCCATCCCACTGACCATTGCACCACAACCCCATCCCAATCCATGTCCATCCCACTGACCATTGCACCACAACCCCATCCCAATCCATGTCCATCCCACTGACCATTGCACCACAACCCCATCCCAATCCATGTCCCTCCCTCTGACCCTTGCACCACAACCCCATCCCGATCCACGAACATCCCAGTGACCCTCGTGAACAGCTCGTCCCAATCGCTGGCTCCAGGAAAGGCTCATCCCGAGCACCAGGACCTACCCAGGATGTATCCATAGGTGGCATTTTTATACTCCTCCCAGGAAACGAGCCCGTCCTCGTTGAGGTCGTGGCCCTTCCACTGCCGCTCCACATCCTCATAAATCCAACGCTTCTGGGCAAACTTGATCCAGGCCTTGAGCTCCTCCACCGTCACAAACCCATCTCCATCCTCGTCTATTTTCCCTACAATCTTCCTGTGGGAAACATGGAGAAATCCAGCTAAAGTTAAGGAAAACAAGAGGTTATAGGGAAGGGAATGGAGAGGGGAAAAGGGAGCAAGTGGAGGTGATCACGGAATTTGGGAATTCAACCATTTGGAGAGTTTATCCCTAAAACCAATGTATGGTTCAGCTGCCAAAACCCCAGTTCAGCCACTCTTGGGCCACTCAGGTTTTGGTTTCTTCAGGAATGAAAGGTTTTCAGGGAAAAACTTCCTTCTTAGACCTTTTGGAAAGACCCATCCGTTTGTCCTCCCACCAAGATGGCACTGGGCGAGGAGCACGGACACAGCTTTAAACTAAAAATGGGAATCTTGTCTCTGCCTCTCCTGGTGGTGCAAGGAGCAAGGCAAGGTGGTTACAGAATTTGGGAATTCAACCACTTGGAAAGTTTATCCTTAAAACCAGTGTTTGGTTTAGCTGCCGAAACAGCGGCTCCAACATGGAAATCTTCGACTTGGTCACTCAGGTTTTGGTGTCTTCAGGAATTACAAACTGTAGTGGCAAAGCACTGCTTGTTAAAGCCCAGGAAAGCCCCATCCGTGCATGCTCCCCCCTCTGCGGTGCCAGGCGAGGAGCACAGACCCGGAGCACGGTCCCGGGCAGTCGGGCTCGGCGCAGGAACGGGGCGGGGGCCGGGCCGGTCCCACCCGCGGCCCGGGGCAGCAACCGGAGCCGCGGCCCCGGCGCTGCAGCAGCCGCGTGCCTCCGTTATTTTTAGCAGCAGCTGTAGGAAAAGCCACGGCAGGAATGCGGGATCCAGGGGCAGATGGAGCCGGGGGGTGGGGGCTGTAGGATCTGCGGGGTTCGCTCCCGGGAGCGGCCGCAGCTCCACGCTGGGAAGGTTTTGAGCTCCCCTGGATGAAAATCAGGCGTAACAGTCCCAAAACTCTTTGTCTGGTGAAGCAGGATCCTGGTTTTTCCTTTGACAGGGAAGTTTAATGGAAAGCCATTCAGGAATCCTGAGCTCCAACCCAGGTATTTGAGGAATTTTAAAAGACAGGTGGAAAATACGGAATGTTCAAATCACCACCAGGACAATTAATTCCCAAAATACTGAGGCAAAGGGAAATCTGGACACTGGAGCCACCTGCACTCGCGCCCAGGTTTTTGTGTTCCAGAATTGCCTTGATCAAGGAAACCCAAGAATTCTTCCACAGCACAAATGATGTTTCTGGCAATGGGAAGCTGGAGAGAGAACTGGGAGAAAACTGGGAGAAACATGGGATTTAGCTCTGGCAGAGTCTCAGCATGGGAGGCCCTGCCTGGGAGACCTGAGGGATTTTATAGAGAAACATGTAAAATAAATACGTAAATGTGCAAAGCCCTCCTCAAAAGAGCCCAAACTTACAGGGAAATAGGTAAAATACTACAGAAATATTTCAGAATTTTCCACCTCTATGTGCAAAGTGTCTCCTCCAATATTCCTGACCAAACTTCACGGGAAATTATGAAAAATATCACAGAAACATTCAGTTGTCTCCACATAAATGTATAAAAAGTAGATCAATAATATCACATGAATATTAAACATTGATCCATATAAATACATAAGCCACAAATAAACCAGGGGTTTCAGGGAACGATTCCATGTTTCCCTTTCCCAGGTGGGTAACACTACCAGCAAAGGGATTTATTGGGGAAGATCCCTGGAGTGGAGAACTTGAGCTGGTGGGGGTTGATGGCCAAAGCAGCTTTTCCAGGGCAATTTCCAGGCGGTTAATTAGGGAACAGCTTCCCAGGAAGGTCAAACCCTCTCCAGCCTGGAGCTGGGCACTCAGGAAGCTCCCAAACCTCCTCCCCCAGCTGGTCCTGAGCCCAGGGCCGGCACCAGCTGCTCCCGGCTGCTTTCCCAGGGCAGGAGCCACCAAATGCGAACATTTTCCCAAACCCCACTCTGCCCCCCTGCAGGAGGGGGGACAGCAGATGTTTGGGAAGGGCCAGCAGCTGCTCGTCGTTCCCACTCCCTGATCCAAGGGGATCTGGGTGCCCAGTGCTGCTGCCAGGGAACGTTGCTGGGACAAAACAAGGCAGAGCACAAGACCTCGTTCCCAAATCCCTGACTGACAGACCACGGGATCTCGTTCCCAAATCCCTGACTGACAGACCACGGGACCTCATTCCCAAATCCCTGACTGACAGACCACGGGATCTCGTTCCCAAATCCCTGACTGACAGAGCACAAGGCCTCATTCCCAAATCCCTGACTGACAGACCACGGGACCTCGTTCCCAAATCCCTGACATAGCACAGGATGTTGTTCCCAAATCCCTGACTGCCCAAAAAGCAGGAAGGTGAGCAGAGCTGCATGCAAAGAGCTGGGCAAGCCAGAGGCGGAGCTCTCCCAGGAAAACGGGCCCTTCCCGCAGCACAGTTCCCATTAAAGCACAGAATTTATGGAATCAGACCTTGGTAACAAGTTTATCAAAGCAATTCCAGCCGGGGAAAGTGGAAATTGGCCTCTGTGGGTAAAAGTGAGGCTGGTTTGTGTGGAGGGCGTTGAATCTCCAATGGAAACTCGGCCCGGGCGGCACTGCCGGCGTTCCGGCGGATAACTCGGCAGAACAATGGGATTGAGCCGTGACGGAGCCCTTGGATCGGGAACGTGGCGGGGGAGGGAGGCCAGGGGGGCCCTGCCTGCTGATTCAGAGCTGCACTTCCCTTGCAATCTGCCACTGCTCCAGGGGGATCCAGGGATTTGCTCTGATTTCCCAGGCAAAAAGCCTCCTGGATCCTGTATTTTGGAGGTTGCAGAACAACCAGGGCCTGGCTCCAAGGGATCCAGGGGTTTTCCAGATTAAACAGTCCCTGCGGGGGGGAAGTTCCCTCTGCCCTCCATGAGTGAAGTGCTGGGGGCGAGGCCAGCAGCCCCCTCCCACCATGAGCCTGGACGATCCATAGGGATGGAGAATCCATAGGAAAGCCTGGCAGCCCCTGCCCTGCACATCCCACTGTACTGGTGTAGTTTGGTTCGCTCTGGGGGTTCCCTCAGCACCCACACGTGGCTGAGCTTTTCCTTCCCCTCAGGGAGCCCCATTCCCAGAACACCTCCCACAGTGCACCGCGGGCTGCAGCAGCCGCTGCTCCAGCAGCAGCACGGTCGGGATGCTCGGCTGCCAAAAGGGGAGATTTAGGTGGGATATTGGGAAGGAATTCCTGGCTGGGAGAGTGGGGAGGCCCTGACACAGGTTTCCCAGAGAAGCTGTGGCTGCCCCTGGATCCCTGGAATTGTCCAAGGGCAGGTTGGACGGGGCTTGGAGCAATCTGGATCAGTGGAAGGTGTCCCTGCCCATGGCAGGGGGGGCACTGGATGGGCTTTAAGGTCCCTTCCTGCCCAAATCATTCCAGGATTCCATGAAAACCCAGCCAAAGCCGCAGAGTTCTAGGATTGGAGCCCAACATCCCGAGGAGTGCCCTGAGCTCCCCAGAGACCCTCCAGCCCACCCTGCTCCCTCCTCGGGGCTGCAGCTCCTGGGCTGGAGCCGCCCAGAGCCCCTGGAACAACTGTGGGGCAGCTGCTGCCGGGACACAATGGCCCCGCTCTGCTCCCGGGAATGATCCCAGAGCCAGACCAGGGGGGCTGGGAATGCCCAGCCAGGGCTCAGGGGAAGCACAGCCATCCCGGATCCCAGGGGAGGCACAGGCCTGCACCAGAGGGAATCTCCATGCAGGCTGTGTTTTCCCAGCTCCCGACCAGCTGCCTCCCAGCTGGGAAGCTCCAGTGATCCCAGGGACTCCGGCAGTACCCAGAGAACACAGACTGAGCACAGCACAGACCCCACTGTCACCTCTGCTCTGGAGTTCTGGGGAGCACCCAGCGCTGGGAATGGCTGCAGGTGACTTTCTGGGGAATGCCTGGTGCTGGGCAGGGATGGCTCCCGCTCCAGGTGGCTCTGGAGGCTGGAGCAGGGTCTCCAGCATGGCGTGCTCCCCCCGGGAAGGCTGGAAGGCTGTCCTTACCCCAGGCGCTCCTTGCTCTCCTCGGGGGTGAGCTGGTCGAAGCTCTTGGCCTCCTCGGCTCCCAGGAAGGCGTCGTGGTCGTAGTCGAAGCTCTGGGCATCGTCGTGTTCCCGGGCGCTGAGCGGAGCCTCCCGCACCACCCGCTCCTTGCGCTCCGTCGGCTTCCCGGAGCCGCACAGCGCCCACGCCGCCAGGCACAGCAGGAGCCGCGGGAACAGCATCCTCCTGGGCCTGCGGGACACCGACAGCCCGCGTGGGCACGGGGAGAGTGGCCGGACCCGCGGGACGGGCACGGAGTGCAGCTGGAATGGGAGCAGGGCCGCTTGTTGGGGAAAAAGGGGGATTAGGGACAGCTGTCTGGGAAAAACGGGATTAGCACAGGTGGTCTGGGAAAAATCGGGATTAGTGCTAGTTGCCTGGGAAAAAATGGGGAATTAAGGCAGGTTACTGGGGAAAAACCAGACTAATTAATACAGATTATGGGGCCAAAACCGAGGAATTTACCCAGACGATAAAGTGATGAATACAGATTGTCTGGGCAAAGATGATGAACTACTGCAGATTGTCTGGGAAAATGGGGAATTAGTACAGGTAATCTGGGAAAAAAGGGGAATTGGTGCAGGTAATCTGGGAAAATGGGGAATTAGTGCACATTATTTGTGCACAAATGACTGATTAAGCAGATTGTCTGGGAAAATGGTTCAATTCCTGCAGATTCACAGGACAAATTGATTAACTGATCCAGATTATCAAGGCACAGTAATGAACTGATATGGGTTATCTGGGCAAAAGTGATTCCCTGGTATGGAATATCAGGACACAGCAACTAATTAACGTAGATTATCAAGGCACAGGAATTAATTAATGTGGATTATAAAGGCACAGGGATTAATTAACGTGGATTATCAGGACACAGTGACCTTTGAGTCCCTGGCACGTACGGACACCCCAGAGCCACTCCTACTTCCAACCCCACCCCAGAGCCCCCTGGAGCAACAGCTGGGGTTGAGAGGGGATCCAGAGTGGAGAAGGGGATCCCGGCAGGAGGAATGGGAACATACCCAGCACATGTCACCTCTGCTCTCCCTTTTCCCAACATTCCCTCCCCAGAACCTCGTGCCGCCTCCTCCCGATGCCTCCAGAGGCTCCTCCAGACCCAACGCTGATGGAATTCTCCCCCAGACCAACCCCCCAAACGTGCCTGGGATCGACAGTGGCTCCAGAAAGGATTCCCCAGGCTGATCCCTTTAAATCCCAATAGAAATCCGAGTATTCCCCATCCTTATCACTGAGTTCCCAACCAAAATCCCAGCTTAGATCCCAACTGAAATCCAGGTGTTCCCCACTTCCCCACCCTTGTCACTGAAATCCCAGTTTAGCTCCCATCTCAGATCCAGGTGTTCCCCACCCTGACCTCTTTAAATTCCAATCTGAGTATTCCCTACCCTGATCTGTTTAACCCTAAATTTATATCAAGATATTGCTTTTTTCTAACTCTTTCAATCTATGTTTAATCGGGATATTCCCCATCCAGAGCTCTTCAATCCTAATTTAATTCAGGATATTCCACACCCTTACTGCTTTAATCAAAATTTAAGCCAAACATATTCCCTATCCTTACCCTTTTAAACTTACATCCAGGTGTTCCCCACTCTTAGCTCTTTAAATCTGTGTTTAAAATCCACATATTCCCCATCCTTATGCCTTTACCCTGAACTCAGAGCAAGGAATTCTGCCCTGGGAGCAACCCAGAGTGACCCAGGAACGACCCGGTGTCCAGGACTGGTCCCACGTCAAACCAGGATAGTGGTATCAGGACACAGGGACAAGGACATGGAAAAGCCCTTTCCTGCCCCTTTTTCAGGAGGAGGATTTATTGGGCCATTCAGAAAATCCGCAAATTCCAATTCCTTGGAAGTTTGGAGGCGGGGGGGGGGGAAGGGGATTTGGATTATAAAGAGCAAAAGTCACTTTTTTGCTGTTTCCAGGAAGGAAAAACAGTCCAGAAGGATGAAAAAAGAGGGAAAAGCCAATTCCAGGTGTTATCTAAACAGAGCTCTGGATATCCCTGTCCCAGGGATCTGACTCTTGCTCATTTCAGACACATCCCAGCGCCCAGGGCTGGTCCTGGGATCAGCCCAGCCTGGGGCACAGAGTGACCTGGAACGGGCCAAACACCCTGATTTTATCTCCAGTGTCCACACAGAGCCTCTGGAAGCCACTAGACAGGGACACTCCGACCTCCAACAGAATCCAGGCACGGATCCCAGGAGCTGCCCCGGGAAAGGTGCTCGGAGAGAACAAACCCACACACCAACTGCAATCCACAAACAATTGTCCAGGAAAACCTGGCAGCACCTTCTGCCAGCCAACGAGACAGACCCCAAGATCTGCCTTGGGAAAAACCATTCTTTGGGCCCCTTTCCTCCTGGGAAGGGCTGTTGGCAGCAGGTCCCTGTTCTCCTGAACAAAGAGGTGAACCGTGGGGAAGGCGGGAACAGGGATCCGTGGTGGGAAGGTCGGGGGTGTCCCCTCAGAACGGGGGTCTGGAACCTCAGCTGGGCGAGGAACTTGTGGTTCCAGGGGGCTGGGAGGGTTACTGGTGGAGGAACTCGGGGTTCCAGGTGGGTTTGCTGCCATACTGATGGAGGAACCCACAATTCCTATTGGGTTCACTGGGATACCAAGAAACTTGGAATTCCACGCTGGGCTTGGAACTATGGAGGTATTTACAGTGCATTGATGGACAGAAGCCCCTCTGGAAGTGCATTTCCAACCTATGAAGCTGATAAAATCCCACAAAACCCCCCAACAACACAATCGCCCAGGTAACACGATTTGTTCAGATTTGGGAATCAGCCTCTGTTCTGCCTTTTTATGGGATTGATCCCATTGGAGCAGCCAGGCACCAATTACCTGGGACCCCCAGTGCCACACGAGGACACAGAGGGGGTGAGGGAGCAGGGTCGGGGTCGATCCACCAGCCCTGGGGGGAATTTCTGGTCCTGGGGAGGATTTATGGATCTGGGGGAGTCACTGGGAGCCGAAACCAATCCCAGGGGACAAAGAGGCAGGTCCTGCCCCAAACCAGCCCCAGGGCCTGCGGGTCATCGCTCCGGGAGGGGAAAACGGATTTGGGGTGACACCTTCTCGCCCCGGGGTCCCCGTGCAGGGCAGCACCAGGGGTCCCACAGCCCCTTATCCCGTTCTCCCGGGGGTCCCACAGCCCCTTATCCCGTTCTCCCGGGGGTCCCACAGTCCCGTATTGCGCGGTACCACAGCCCGTTATCCCGGAGCAGGATGCCGCGGGGTTGCCCGCGGGCCGGTCCCGGGCGGGTGGCGAGGGCCGGACGGGGCTCCGTCCCCGGGACGGGGCAGCCCCGG
>VYXB01007199.1:8105-31001 GCA_013397135.1 Pachyramphus minor | reverse complement strand
GCGGCTGTGGGATGGTGGGACAGAGGTAGCCATGGGGTGGCCATGGAGTGGGTGGGAGTGGCTGGCTGGTGGTGTCCCTGGGGTGCTCCCTGGACCCCCCTGACCCCGCTGCCCCCACAGTGACTGACCTGGAGCTGAAGTTCCAGTACCGGGGCCGCCAGGTCTATGCCCTCACGGTGAGCAACCCCCACGGCTGCCGACTGTTCCACAGCAGCCTGGAGCCCACGCGGGAGCAGGAGGAGCTCTTCGGGCCGCTGACGCTGGAGCAGGTGCCCTTCCCTGCTCCTGATGCCATTCCCAATGAGAAGCAGCGCTTCTACACCCACCAGCTGCTGGATGTGCTGGACCGGGGGCTCATCCTGGAGCTCCAGGGCCAGGACCTCTTTGCCCTCCGGCTCTGCCAGTGCAAGGTCTTCTGGACGGGGCCCTGTGCCAGCCCCCAGCCCGGCCCCAACCCCATCCAGAGGGAGACGAGGACCAAGCTCTTCAGCCTCGAGGGATTCCTAAATGGTCAGAGGGGAAGGGGGCCCCGTGTGCTTTGAGGGCAAAGGATGGGCTGGAGGGGTCAGCTGGGGAGGTGGTGGGACAGGCAGGTGTAAGGCCCTGTCCTGCCCCTTACCTCGGGTGTGGGCCCCTCAGGGCTCATCCAGTTCCAGAAGGGGCAGACCCCCACCCCACCGCCCTTCGAGATCTTCCTGTGCTTCGGGGAGGAGTGGCCAGACCAGAAGCCGAAGGAGAAGAAGCTGATCACGGTGCAGGTGAGGGACTGGGCCCCCCGGCTGTCCCTGGGGGGGACACGGGGGTGTCCCTGTGCTGCTGACACCAGGGGCTCTTGCAGGTGGTGCCTGTGGCGGCGCGGCTGCTGCTGGAGATGTTCTCCGGGGAGTTGTCGTGGTCGGCCGACAGCATCCCGCTGCAGATCTCCCACCCCGACCTCAAGGACAGGATGGTGGAGCAGTTCAAGGAGCTACACCAGCTCTGGCAGAGCCACCAGCGGTTGCCACTGGCACAGCCCCCACCTGGCCCCTCTGCCGCACCCTGGGTGCTGCCACCCGGCCCCCTGCCCCACTGAGGGGACACTGGGGACACCACGGCACTGCCAGCTGGGCTGACGGTCACCCTGCAGCTGGCCAGGCTGGTGGAGCCAGGGCCACACATCCCTGTCCTTATCCCTGTCCCCCCAGAGCTACTGGTGACCAGCACCCACGGGTGCTCTGAGGGGCCAGGGCTGTGACCACCCACCCTGGCTGGAGTGGAGCAGCTGGACCCTTGTCCTTGGACTACCCCAAGATGCAACATGGTGGTGGGGGGCTGCCCCCTCACTCCCCCCTTCCAGGGTTTTGGGGAAAAACAGCAAGAAAACAGGGGCAGGCTGGGGGCACATTGGATTGTAGCCCCCCAGGGCTGGGGTCACAAAGCAGCCCCAGCACTGAGAGAAGCAGCAGAGGGGCCTCGGGAGGGTGTAATTTATCCTTTCAGTTTTTTGTTGTTTTTTATTGTTCTCGAGATGGCTACACACCCCCGGAGGGAACCGCATGCGCCCGCCCGCCCTCGAGCCGCTGCCTCCAACCCCAAAATCAAACCAAAGAAAACCAAAAAAAAAGAAAAAAAAAAAAGAAAAAACCCAAACAAGAAAACAAACTAAAAAAAGCAGAACAAAATAAAATATAAATCTCTATTTGCAGAGTCCGTCCCGTCTGTGTCGTCTCCGGGAGTCGGCACCAGGCAGGGCCCGGTGGGCTCAGGGGGCAGCACCCCAAGGCCCCCCTGACTGACCCCCATCTTCCTAAAAGAATTTCTAATGTTTGTTTTTTTGTTTGTTGTTGGTTTTTTTTTTTATTTCTTTCTTTTTCTCTTCTTTTTTTGTCTCCATTTCACAGAAAGTTTTTCTAACTTCTTGTTTTGCTGCCGGGCGAATCCGTGTGGATCCATCTGACTCCGGTGCCTGGAGGATCTGGAGTTGGGTGTTGGGGGTTTTCCCCTTTGGGCTGTTTCTCGTGACGGTGCCGAGATCCGGGACGTGGATCCACCGGGCAGGCAGGACCCCTGGACCGTCCTCCCACGGCCCCGGGACGCGCTGGAGCGGGCGAGAGCCCTCGGCTGATTGTGGGACACATTCTTGGGTTGCTCTTTCCTGTCTTCTCCTTAAAGACATTCCTGGCAGGGGGAAGGGAGGGTGAGCCCTTCGCCCCCGCTGTCCCGTGGGTGACAGAGCCCGGGGGTCCCAGGGCCCTTACCTGGGAGACAGGAGCCGTGCGCAGCCGGAGCTATCGGAACAGGCGGGTGAAGTCCCTCAGAGCCCAGCACACTTGTTTACATTCCTCAGCACTGCCAGACAAGGGGTGACATCAGCGGGTGGCACCAGGGGGTGACACTAAGGGGATGTTTGTGATGTGGGGAAGGTGTCTTGCCGAGGGATGGGAGCTGGGAGCTCGGCTCCGAGACGTTGGAAGAGATGACGGGACAATTACTGGGACAGAACAGGCTCAGCAGCCCCGGAGGGGACTCCTGTGCCACCACAGGAGGGGCTGGGTGGAAGGAACCAGCTCCCCCAGGCACTCGGCCTCCAGGCTTTGCCCAGGACTGAGACAGAGCTGGGCAGAAGGAGTTGATGTTCCCACACTGGCCAGAGGCCCCAGGCAGATCCACCTCTGGCCCCGGAAGGGACAGGCCCAGGCAGGGCCCAGCAGTCGGAGCTGGTGACTCATGGGGACAAGGAGATGGATCGGGATTGGCCCTGCAGGGATTGGGCCAGGTGGAAAAACCCATCTGGCCGTGGCAGAGGGGACATGGGCCCTCCATGGCTCCTGCTGGGAGCAGGGATGGCACAGCCCAGCAGGAGGGACTGTGGGCAGAGCTGGGGGGCTCTGGGGCTGGTGGAAGCCATCCCGTGGGAAGCAGCAGGCTCCAGGCTGTCCCAGCTGGAGACCTGCCCCACTCACCTGGTGACCTGCTTGTGGAAGTCGGTGAGCTGTTTGTGTGTCACCTGGATGGCTCCACCCGTGGTTTCCTTTGGCAACCCCTTCAGTGAGTTCTCCAGCCAGCGGCAGAACGTCTGTGCCAAGGACATGGAGGAACTTGGGATGAGCAGCCAAACGTGGCTCCCGGGTCCTGCCTCAAGAGAGCTCTGGGGTCCCATGTGGCCACGGGGGCAGCTCAGGGCTGCAGCCCAACCCTTTGGGGGTTCATCTCAGCCCTCTGGAGTCCAGCCCAAACCTTTGGGGGCTCATCCCACCCCTCTGGAGTCCAGCCCAAACCTTTGGGGGCTCATCCCACCCCTCTGGAGTCCAGCCCAACCCTCTCGGATTCCAGCCTGTCCCTCTGCAGGCTCAGCCCAGCCCTTTGGGGGTCCATCCCCTCCCAGGGGAGCTGTGCCCTCACCGGGCGGTCGATCTGCATGATCTCCCAGAGCACCTCGGCGACGTCGGGCAGGGTGTAGGGCGGGAGGCAGAAGCAGCACGTGTGCAGGAGCTGGTTCACGAGCTGCTGTCCCAGCTGGGTCATCACCTGGTTGATGAGCTCCTTCCGCACTTCGAAGTCTTCCTCATGCTGTGGAAGAAGCAGGAGGTGAGCAGGGCCTGGGGCCAGGGACAAGCTCCTTGCCCTGGAGGTGACTCCCAGAGCTTCTCCACCAGCAGAGTGGCTGGGAGGACCATTGGACAAGGATGATGGGGCTGACAGGGCTTGGAGCAACCAGGTTTGGTGGGAGGTGCCCCTGCCCACAGCAGGGGAGGTAGAACGAGATGGGCTTTAAGGTCCCTTCTGACTCAAACCACTCCGTGATTCCATGATGACAACCCCATGGAGGAAGAGCCCCCTGAGCACTGTCCCCATGGAAGAAGAGCCCCCTGAGGAAGGTCCCTGTGGGTCACCCACGTCGTTGGCCACGCCGGTGTGGATGAGATCCCGCAGGAATTTCATGACGCTGCAGTTGGCATCCCGGTGGTCCAGGGTGGTGGCAGCGATGGCCCATTGCAGGATGGGGATCATCACCTGGCTGCGCAGGAGGGTGACGGGGCTGCGCTGGATAAACCTGCCCAGGAGCACAGATGGACGTCAGGGGCAGCTCCTGCCCCCTCCCATCCCCTCGGGGACCCTCCCCGGGGCCAGGGGGCTGGGTGGGGGTGGGGGAGCGGGGGGCACCTCGCTGCCAGGCGGAACAGGTCATCCACAGTGTCCGGGTGGTTCTGGAGGCCGTTGGGCTGCTCGAGGAGCTGGAAGGTGGGGATGCAGAGAGCCTGGGGAGGGACAGGGATCCATCAGCAACTACCTGGGATCATTCCTCCAACTCCCCTTCCCTGCACAGGCTGGGGCTGTCCCTGGATCCCTGGAAGTGTCCCAGGCCAGGTTGGATGGGGCTTGGAGCAACCTGGGATAGTGGAAGGTGTCCCTGCCCATGGCAGGGGTGGCACTGGATGGGCTTTAAGGTCCCCTCCCACCCAAACCAGTATGAGGTTCTACAGATTGGACATTAGGGAAAATTCCTTCTGGAAAGAGCTGTCCAGCCCTGGCACAGCTGCCCAGGGCAGGGGTGGAGTCCCCATCCCAGGAGGGATTTCAAAGCTGTGTGGATGTGGCACTTCGGTACATGGGTCAGTGGTGGCCTTGGCAGTGCTGGGGAGGGTTGGACTCCGTGGACTCAAGAGGCCTTTTCCAGCCTCCGTGATTCCAGGACTTGGCCGGGTGGGCCCCACCTGCAGCATGTCGAGCAGGCCCTGCCGGCAGCCCTCCTCCATGCCGTACTCATCCACCAGGATGCTGCCCAGGTAGAGGAAACAGGAGTGCTGGTGTTCCCGGTACACGTTCACCATCTGGGGAGACAGGAGCCCTGGCACAGTCGCCCCCTGATCCACCCCTGGATCCCACATTCCCCCAAGCCCAGCCTGTCCCACAGTGGGCAGGGACACCCCAAAGGACTTGCTCAGATCTGGCCTCACACCTGGGAGCATTTCTGTGCTGTGGCTCCCAGAGCCAGCACAGCTTCCCCTCTGAGCACAGCAGGAGCCTGGAGCACAGCAGGGAACACCCAGCACTGGCATTCCCGGATTCTGCCATCAGGCTGAGTTACCTCTCCAAGGAGCAGGTTTCACATGCCCCTCCCAAATCACAGACACACCCATGGGGCTCCCACAACCATCCCCCAGCCCTTCCCTGCACTCCAAAGCCTCCCTGCTCCTCAAGGGTTCATGCTGGAATTCCCAAGAGTGCTGGGATTTACTACAGCGCCTCCCAGAGCCATCAGCCACCACGTGTCTGCAGGCCACATGACCTGAGTGATCCCCCCGGGTCCCCCATGACCTCCCCTCAGTGTGAGCAGTGTCCCCGTGCCCCCCTCAGTGTGAGCAGTGTCCCTGTGCCCCCTCAGTGTGAGCAGTGTCCCTGTGTGAGCAGTGTCCCCGTGTGAGCAGTGTCCCTGTGCCCCGTGTGGGTACCTGTGTGACGAGGGGCTGCAGCAGTGCAGCCGAGCCCTTGCCGACACAGCGCACGGCGAAGCGCAGGCAGCGGCAGCACCGCTCCACGATCCGGTTGTCGGCACTGTGCTTGTTCAGGGTCTCCGACAGCACCGGCCAGATCTGGGCACGGACAGGCAGGAAGAGTCACACCCAACCCCAGGACACACCCCCCAACTCCCTCCCAATCCCCAAAACACCGAAATCCCAGCACGGGCAGGTGGCTGCGGGAGAAAAGGAGCTTTCCAGGGAGCTTGGAGCAGTTCATCTCCTCTGGAGCAGTGCAAACAGGATACAGGCAGGGAAATCAGAGACCCGAGATCCAGGGCTGTTTCCAGGAAGCCAGATACGAATTTCCCCCCAAGCCCCCCAGTCCCTGATTCCAGGAGGGATTGGACAGCACTCCCCAGCTCCTCTCCCCTGGAGGCACCACTGGACACATGGATCTGCCAACACCCAGGGACAGTGACCCTGTATGACACCCCCAAAACCCCCACGCCCTGAAACCCCCCGAGCCCCTTCCCAAATCCCAGCTGCTCCCACGCACCTCCTGAATGACTTTTTGGCACGGGTGGACCTGGCCGTTCTCGACAATGGGGTTGGTGTGTCTGTGGGAACAGCCAAGGATTAAGGGGGGTTGGGATTAAAGCCAAGGAAGCAGGTTGGAGCTGCAGGAAGGGGACCAGGAACAGGCTCGGGGGGCTCAAGAGCTGGAACTTGGGGAAGCAGCAGCTTCCAGCCCATTCCCCATGGGCTGGGAAGAAGGAGCCAGCACACATTTGGGGTCAGGGCTCTGGGGGAGCAGCTTTGCCCCAGATGTGCCCCAGCTCCTCCTTCCTCACCTGAAGATGACGGCGAGTCGATCCAGGGGCACTGTAGGGTCTGAGGAGAGGCCATTGCTTGGCTCCTGAGAGAGCAGCTAGAAAACAAGGGAAAAGGATGGGATTTCAGGACCACAGGCAGCCCTGCTCCCAGGGAGCACAGCTGGCCCAGCAGCCCCAGTCTTGGCCACACACAGAGGGTGCCCTGACAGCTCAGAGGCTTCTCCCTGGGTCTCCTCCAGAGCCCATTGTGAGGGGTCTCAGAGGAGCGGGGAGGGGGGTGGAAAGAGGCAGCCAAGGGGCGAGGGCTGCAGGAGGAGCTCCCCAGAACCACGTGCATGTCCCTCTTCCCGAGGCTTCCCTCCCTCCTCCTGCCATCCTGAGATTTATACTCTGTTCTCCTGGGTCTGCACAAAAAGGTCACTCAGGCCAGCAGAGTTCTGGGACAGAACATGACCTTTTGGGGCCCTGTGTCCCACAGGGAAGTTGATTTCCATCCTGGAGAGACAGGGTGGAAGCTGCCCATGACACTCAGTGGGGTCAGGAAGGCTCCTGGGCTCCTGGCACAGAAACTGATTTCCAGGGATCATTCTCTTTCCATGTAACACAGCACACACCACCAGCTTGGTGCTTCCCAGTCAGGGGAGGCTTAGGGATGGCCTTGGTCCTGGACTCATCCTGTGTGAGGGTTGGGCTCTGCTGCCAGGGAACAAGGCACAGGGGGAGAGGAAACAGCCTCGAGCTGTGCCAGGGGAGGGTCAGGTTGGATACTGGGAAAACTCCTTCAGGGAAAGGGCTGTTCACCCCTGGTACAGCTGCCCAGAGCAGGGGTGGAGTCCTCATCCCTGTGGGGGATTTCAAAGCCCCGTGGATGTGGCACCTGAGGACAGGGGTTAGTGGTGGCCTTGGCAGTGCTGGGGAAACATTGGACTCAACAGGCTCCAGGGGCTTTTCCAACTCAAATGATTTTGTGCCTCCAGGATACACCTCTGGCTCTGAGGACACAGTTGCTGTGGCAGGGGCAGGGCCTGGGCAGCTGCTGTCCCCACTGTCCCTGCTGTCCCCCCATCTGGACACACCTTCTTGAGTGCCAGCACCTGCACGGCGCAGAGCTCGCTCAGACACTCCGCGATCTTCTCCAGGGGCAGCCGGGCCAGCACCAGCGCCGTCCCTGCAAGGACACGGGAGCTCAGGGGCAGGGACACAGCCTGGGAGGGCACGGGGTGATGACATTCCCAAATGGAACAGCTCCAGGAGAGGGCAGGGACTGGGACAGTTCCCTGCAGTTCAACCAGCGGGGCAGGAAGCAATGCCAACATGAGAGACATGGACGGGTAGATGGACACCACAAGCACATCTGGGCCCCCTGGAATGTCCCCAGTGTCCCTGTTCCTGCCCAGCAGCACTACAAGGTCCCAGGAAGTTCCAGTGAAGGTGTTTCATGGAACATGAGCAGTGCTGAGCTGCTCCCACTCTCCTATGGGCAGCTGAGGCACAGCCCAGCTCTGGCATTCATGGGGCTGCTGTGGTACCAATAACACCAGGGGAACATCTCCCTGGCTCTGGAATTCCTGGTGTTGTTCTAAGGGAGGGGCAGAAAGCCCTGTGAGAGGGAGAGAAGCTCTGCTGGTGCTGCTGCATCCAGCTGGGACTGCACACAAGTGGGACAGGGGGAGTTGTGTCTCCAGGGGCAGCACAGCCCCAGGAAGGTTCCCTGGCACACGCTCCAGAGCTGCTCTGGGTTAACAACTCCAGTGGCACATGAATCCATCGGGAATCTTTAGGGCAGATCCCCAAAACCAGCTGTGGCTGAAGAGGCACACAGTGCCCAGTGCTCAGTGAGATGCCAATGCTCTGAGTGCAAATTGGAGTTAAAACCTCAATTCTTGGGCCCCAAGCCTCTATAATCACCAACACTTTTTTCCACCCTCTGTGTCCAGCAGCTGGTTCCCAGTGCACGGATGAAGCACTGATCCACTGTCAGCCTGGCTGGGAGCATTTCCCATGTGTTCTTCCCACATGTCCAGCCCAGAGATGCTCCATGGGATGGGGACAGTTACCAATCCCAAAGGATTCATTTCTGCCTCCTGCCCCAGGGGAGCTGCTGAGGAGACTCTGAATGTGGAATGTGGCTCAGGGTATATTGGGACAAACCCTGTGAGGACGGGGCTCAGCGCTCTGGGACCAAACCCTATGGATACCCCAGCAGTTCTGCAGGGACACCCCAGCACAGCTCCATGGACATCCCAGCAATTCCCCATGGACACCTCAGCAGAGCCCATGGACACCCTGGCAGTTCCCCTTGCACACCCTAGCAGATTCCATGGATACCTCCCTCAGCAGTTCCCATGAATACCGCAGCAGTTCCCCATGGATACCCCTGCAGATTCCATGAATCCTGGTAGTTCTCCACAGATACCCTTGTAGAGCCCATGGACACCCCAGCAGGTCCCCACGGACACCCCCTCCGATCCTACAGATGCCCTGCTGACCCCAGGGACCCCCGTCCACGCCGTACCCTTGAGCAGCCCCACGGCGGCCTCGGGGGACAGCGCGAAGGAGTCGAGGGCGCGGGCGATCTCCAGGAGGCCGGAGAAGTGCTGGGCCATGTGGTCCCGGCACACGGAGCAGATGTTGTGGATGGCCTTGGCGGCGGCCGATGCCAGGCGCCGGTCACAGAGCCCCTTCATCAGGTACCCGAGCACGGGATCTGCGGAGACACGGGGTCAGGGGGCGGCGGGCGCGGCGGGCGCGCGGGGCCGCGGCACTCACCCAGGAATTGCGGGTTCCTGTCCACCACCTCGCTCATCTCGCCCACCAGCTCGATGCTGGTGTAGCGCACGGCCGTGTGCACCGACTCCGGCAGCCGCACCACCCCCTCCAGCACCTCCACCAGCGTCGGGTTGTTCTCCCTGCAGGAAAGGCACCGGATGAGCCCCCGGAGCCACCACGGCCGTGATGTGGGCTGGGAGGGACTGCTGGAGCTGGGATCGGGACACACAGAGCACAGGGAACACTGAACTCCTCCAGGGACAGCTGGGCATGAGGACAAGGGGCATTAATCCCCCAGGAACTGCCTGTTCCAGTGTGGGAGGGGGTGACGGGGCAATCCTGGACCGGAGCCTCGTGGGACACACTGGTGGGAGCAGAGTGCCCCGTACTCCAAGGCAGAGCTCCCGGGAACAAGGAACGGGACAGAACAGGCAACAGCAGCCTTCATACAGATAACAGGAACTGGTGATGTGTAGGGACAAAGGTGACTCCCCCAGCTCCCAGGGAAGGGAGGAATGGCAACCCGAGGGCCCAGGGAAGGGAAGGACAGCATTTCCAGCTCAGTGAAGGCAGCCAGGCTGTCACACTGCTGGCAGTGACCAGGACTCACAGCACTCACTGTCCTGGGTGTCACCTGTGCAATGCTCCCAATAACAGGGGAGGAAAAACACTTCCAGTGATTTAACCTTCCCTAAAGATATCTAGGAAAAGTCTACCCGGACGTGGAAAGATCTGGATGTGGAAGGATCCACAATGAATCGTTTGGGTTGGAAAAGACCTTAGAGCCCATCCAGTGCCACCCCCTGCCATGGGCAGGGCCACCTTCCACTAGCCCAGGTTCCTCCAAGCCCCATCCAGGCTGGCCTTGGACACTCCCAGGAATGGGAATGTCCTTGGGATATCTGTGTTGTCTCTGCTATGCTGAGATAGCCCCAGTCCCTCTGGCCTCCCAGACCCGGGTGGGCTGTTGGCACTCACTGGTCGACGCTCTTGGCTATGGAGGCCATGATGAAGAGCACGGCTTCCGTCACCTCCCAGGGCGGATTCCCATCCTTCAGGGTGGCGTAGAGCTGCAGGGGGGCAGTCACCAGGGGTGCCATGTACCCAGGGGAGTCTGGCCACCAACCCCACTCTGCGAGGTGGCCTTACTCCAGAGCTCCCCCTCCCACTCCACCCACCAAGCCCCCTGGTCCTCAACCCCCCCTCCAAACCCAAAATCCTCAGCCCCCACCAACCCCTCCTGCTGCTCCCACACCACCTGCTTTCCCACACCTGCTCTCCCTGAGAAGTTCCCCACACACACTTCCTTGTGCACCAGGAGATGTGTGTGACCTCCTCCCAGCCCAAAGGCCACCAAGGCTTGGTGACCTCCAGTGGGATGTGCCCACACCTCATGACACCACCTCAAACCCACCTGAGCAAAACACTCCACGGAGCCCACCAGGAAGATCAAGTCCTTCACCAGGTCCGAGACGCGCATCCGGAACTCCCCGAAGTCGTCCGTCTCCTCCGGGACACCCTCCTGAGGGAGAAGAGGGAGAGCAAAGGGTGGGGGCAGCTCAGGGGAATTCGGATTCCCATTCAGCCACAGCCAGTTTTAAGGAGTTCCATCGTTCCTGCCCTCCTGTCCCAGACCAGCCTGCCTGAGGGATTGGAGAGCTGTGCCCAAGCAAAACGTGAGCAGCTGAGGACACGCTGTGTATTCCTGCTCTGACAGGCGCAGGAAGGGATGAGAAGCAAGGGGATGAGAGCTGAGGAGGAGAGGGAAGGAGGATAAAGCATCCCACACTCCACAGAGGAAGATGTCAGCACTGTGTCTGGCCAGCCATGCAAGCTTTATCCCAACAAAACCGCCCCGAACAGGGACAACATGGCCAAGCAAGAACTGACTGACAGACAGGTTTAATGCAGCACATTTAATCCCTCTCACTCCTCCCTGGAATTGCTGCAAGCACAGGACGCTGCCCTGCAGAGCTCCAGGGCTCCAGAGAGCCCCTGGCATGCAGCAGTACAGCCAGACACATTCCACTGTCCCAGCTATTCCAAAGGGGACACACACATCCCACTGTCCCAGCTGTTCCAGAGGGGACACACACATCCCAGGGACACATCCCACTGTCCCACNGACACACACATCCCAGGGACACATTCCCTGCCCGGCTGTTCCAGAGAGGACACACACATCCCAGGGACACATTCCCTGCCCGGCTGTTCCAGAGAGGACACACACATCCCAGGGACACATTCCCTGCCCGGCTGTTCCAGAGAGGACACACACATCCCAGGGACACATTCCCTGCCCGGCTGTTCCAGAGAGGACACACACATCCCAGGGACACATTCCCTGCCCGGCTGTTCCAGAGAGGACACACACATCCCAGGGACACATTCCCTGCCCGGCTGTTCCAGAGAGGACACACACATCCCAGGGACACATTCCCTGCCCGGCTGTTCCAGAGGGGACCGTACGTGGTCGGAGTCGAGCTGGCAGTGCCGGGCCAGCGCGTGGAGCAGGCGCTGGATGTAGGCTTTGAAGATGCTGTGGATGACGGCATCGTCTGTCTTGTACAGGTGCTCCCCCAGTCGGTACCAGAAGTTAAAGGAAATTTCTACCACCTGTTTGGAAAGAGAAATCCAGCATTTTGTTATCAGCAGCACATTTTTCCCCCACTGTGACGGGGAAATGTGCTCGCAATGGAGGAACCCTCCCTGGGGGCTGGAAGTGATGGTGCCACAGATCTCCATCGGTGCTGCTCCGTCACATGATGGTGACAAGGAGACCAGCTCCCCCAGATCCACCCATTTCTCTGCCTGTCACTCAACTAAGGGTTTGGAACCCCCCAGGTCACACCAAACACCTGCCCCAGCCCTCAGAAGCCAAAGCCCCTCCTCTGAGCCGGGACCACTCTGGAGTGGGGCCCATGGCTCCAGGAGCAGCTCGGGCTGGAAGTGGATGGAGCTCCACAGCCCCTTTGTTGTGCTTTCTTTTACTGTGTGGTTATTGTAGAAAAACCACAAGTGCAGATTTGGTCAGGAGCAGCTGTAGAGCTCCATGGCCCCCTCAGCACCGCTGGTACAGGACAAGGTTGTAGCCAAGGAAAACTGAGCTTAAGAGAGCTGGGAAAGGAGGAAAAGGGTCCCAGGGACTGCAGTGAGCGCTTGGGGCCTGTCGGGGCACAGCTCTGCACCTTCCCTGGCAAACAAGCCACACACTGAATACAGGCAAGGATCAGCTACTGAGAGTGAACCAACAGTTTGGGAAGAATAAAAGGATAAAGAACTAAATAAAGGATAAAAAGAGACCAAGCCTTAACATGCTCTGTACCTAAGGAAGGGAAGGAGCTTTGATGCTGATCAACCAACATTTCAGTCACTCACAGGGCAAAGCTCCCAGGAGCCACTAATCCCCACCAAGCTCAACTTTAACAAATGGAAAAGCACTAACAGGGGCTTCAGGGCTGTGCTGGCAGCCCCAGACATCCAGGGTGCTGTGAAGGGGAAGCTAAGCCAGAGTCCTGCCCATGAGCCCAGAGTGGGTGTTCCAGAGCCACAGCTCACAGGAACCAAAGCATCGACCACGTGGCGACAGAAGAGAGAGATCTCCCCCTTTGACTCGGCTCTGGAGGGTGGGATTTGGGATGGGGTGAGCAGAGGGACGTGGCTGCACCCCACTCACCTCGTACTGCGGGTGCCCCGCGCAGATGAGCAGCAGCTCCAGCGTTCGCAGGTCGCCCAGGCCCTGCCCCGGGGTGCACACGATCTTATCCAGGAAGGTCTCGCACAGCTCGGTGAACACACGGCAGTAATTGAGCACCCTGGGCAGGGAGAGCACAGGGCTCGGGTCAGATCATCCACCCCCAGGGGCCGGGGCACCCCCAGGGGCCGACACCCCAGTGCAGGGCAGGGCTGGGCTGGAACGCGCCCGGAGCCTCAGCCGGAGCGAGAAACCCCAACTTCTGCTTTGTCAGCAGCTGGAAACGCTGACCAGGGCAAGTTGGTGCAAACATGTGGCTCCAATAAGCAAATTGGCTGCAATGTTGATCTCGTACTTCTCCAAAAGCCCCGTGCCAGGTGTCAGGGCTGTCACTGTGACACAGCTGAGTCCTGCCCAGCCCTCGGAGGGACCACGAGGCAGAACGCAGAGACACAAACCTGTTTCCAACAACAAACCCAGGATGTCCCTGTGTGGAACAGCTGCCAGGCATAAACCCAGTCTGGGGGCTGGGCTGAGCGTCCAGCTCTGCTCAGCTTTGGGATCTCAGAGCAGAGGGAAGAGGGAACACCCTGAGCCACATACAGCACCAAACCCAGGGCAGCTCCTCACATCAGCCCTTTGGGGGAGAGGCCTGAGAGAAGCCATTACTCTTGGGCTTTGGTTTAACATTCTTGTTCTAGACAGCTTTAGGAAAACCTTAAGTTCCTGAAGATGAAATTCCTTTTCTCCAGGCTCAGCCCCCCCAGCTCCCTCAGCTGCTCCTGCTGCTCCAGCCCCTTCCCAGCTCCCTTCCCTTCCCTGCCCACGCTCCAGCCCCTCCATGGCTCTCCTGTCTCAGGGCCCAGAGCTGCCCCCAGGATTCAGGGTGTGACCCCACAGGTGCAGGGACAGGCCCTGGCCCAGCCCCACCACTGCTGGTGCTCCTGGCACCGGTCTCTGGTTTGGAGCTGACACAGCCCCAGCCGTGTCAGTGCTGCCCTGCCCGTCCCTCACAGGTCACCATCCCTGTCCCCGTCCCTCACTTGTCCAGGTCCTCCCGGGCCACAGCCATGTGATAGGCACTCTCGAGGGTGAGGACGCCCTGGAAGAGCTGCAGGGCCAGTGGCAGGTTGGTCTCCACGTTCTCGATGGCGTAGAGGGCTGAGCACACACAGTCCGAGGCCGCCTCGTGCAGGTTGGATGAGGTCTTGTCCTGTTGCTGCAAGACACAGGAGCCCAGTGATTGTCAAGGAATCAGGGAATATCCTGAGCTGGAAGGGATCATTGATCCAACCCCTGGCTCTGCCCAGGACACCCCAACAATCCCATCCTGACCCTGAGAGCGTTGCCCAAGCGCTCCCTGAGCTCTGGTAGTCTTGGTGCTGTGCCCACTGCCCTGGGGAGCCTGGTCAGTGCCAACCACCCTCTGGGGGAAGAACCTTTCCCTGAGATCCAACCTGACCCTCCCTGGCACAGCTCCAGCCCTTCCCTGGCTCCTGTCCTGGTCACCAGAGCAGAGATCAGAGCTGCCCTTCCGCTGCCGCAGCTATAATGTGAAATCAGACAGTAATGAAACCCTCAGGTTTTTGTGGTTCCCCAAATGCTTGGATTTGACCTTGGAGGTCTGTTCCAACCCAAAGGATTCTATGGAAACATTTTGCAGAGGTCCTGCACAGCCATAGCCCTGAGAGCTGACCCCCACCAGCCCTGCAAGCTGCTTCCCTGGCCACTCCAGGTCAAACTGACCCTTTCCAAGAGACCCCAGCAACTTCCCTGGCAAATACAGGAGCAAAAATGCCAGCTGGAATCCAGGGCAGCTCCAGAGCAAGGAAACCACCACGCTGTTCACCACCTGGCTGGGCACAGAGCCACCACTGCCATTCAGAGGGATGGGAACTGGGGAGTCCTCGATGGGCATGGAGACGAGGTTTGTCACAAGCATGTGTGGAATATTGCCCAGGGATGGTCTGGGGGGGTCAGTGAACGTTGGGAGTGGTGACTGTGGGAGGGGGATTTACAGGTGCTCTCCCAGCTCCCTGGAGCCCCATCCAGCTGGGGAGGAGACAGGACATGCTGAGGAGGAGGAGGGAGAAAATAGGGAGAAAACAATGGAGCAGAGACTCTTCTGAGTCCATTTGAATGAGAACTCCCTGGACTGGGGAAACAATTCCTGGTACCACTGCAGGTGGGAGGGGAGGAAGGAAAAATGCTCGATTTAAAGCACTGTTAACACACTAAACAAGCTGCTGAGCCCCACGGCCTGTCCTGGGGGTGCCTCCAAGCAGGATCCTGCATTAGTCCTTGGGAGTCCTCATCTGCATTTGTCATTGATTGGATCATGAAAACGAGGGATCCTGTGGGAGATGGGGAGGAGGGACAAACAATCCCTGGCTGCAGCAGAAACCTTAATTCCTCGATGGCTCCATTCCCTGCCTGCCCTGGCCCAGGGCATGGATTCTCCACACCTCCAGCTCTTTGTACTCAGCTGGACAAAACACCCACACCCAAACACCTCCACAAGGGTGGCAAACCCCACCCAGCACCTCATGGGCAGGGACACTTCCCAGACTGTGCTTTCTGGCCTGCACTTCCCAGCAGAGAGGAACCACCCACTCCACAGGGCTGGTCCCAGCCCAGAGGGAATCAGAGGGTCCCTACCTGACACAGGAGGGGAGAGCCACCCCAGCCCACACCTCAGTCCCGCTGGGATTCCCCAGTGCCCCCAGCTGGTACCCCCAGTTCCTGGGAAACACTCACCAGCACCTCGAAGAGGAGGGACAGTAACTTGCTGTTGGCCATGAAGGTGCTGTCCAGCACACCCAGGTTGAACCAGCTCCCCAGGCACCGGAAGATTTTGATGAGCATCTTCTCCTCGTTTCCTGCCTTCTCCACACACGTCACCTGTGGGGACACCGGAGAACCCATCAGGATCCCACTCCCACAGGTGATCCAAGCAAAAAACCAGTAACATCCTCCGGAGGCCACAGGAGAACATTCCAAAGCAGGCTGCTCTCATCATCCCCCTCTCTAGCAGCCCTGGACTTGTCGAGAGGGAGGGACAGAGCCAAGACCCTCTGTCAGCTCCAGCTGCTGTCACAGAAGCAGGAAGAGCAGTTGGAGTGTTTCCCTCATTCCCAGCCCATCGGGTTCCTGCAAGATCCCATCTCAAACCATCTCACAGCCATCAGGGATCTTCACATGTGACAAACATCAATTTAATCCTTCTCCCCACAAACCACCTGCAGGGAGAAGCTGGTGCTGACGGCCAGATCTGCCCTGAGGGACATTCTGAGGACAGAGCAGGGATGTGTGATGGCAGCAGCTCATTCCCAGTGCTGGCCAACGCCTCTGCTGAGCCCCAGCACCACGAGCAGCCCTGCTCAAAATCCACACCAAGAGAAGACCCAGCCTTGCCCAGCACAGGGAAAAGAGTAAGAGGTGGACAGGCAGGGCCTGGAGAAGGATCCCATATCCCCTGCACTGGCTCAGGAATCCTGCATGAGAGCTTCCAGAGATCCATTCTCCCCACTTGACGCTTCAGTCCTGAAGGTGGAATGTTGGACCTCATCATAGTCCTTGGGACACTGTTTTAACCCCCCCCCATTTTGTAGCAGAAAGAAGGGAATTTGGCATTTAAATCCCACACAGAAAATGTCAATTTGGCTCTTCAGGCAGGTGGTGGAAATGCCTGTACTGGGATGGAGAGGGAAAGCTCAGCGAAGCTCCAGGCAGGTGCAGAAGGAGCAGGAACAGGAAGTTTCTGGCTCTTGGCAATCCTGTGCCAGCCGGGATATCCCAGGCGCCCCCTGTGCCAGCATCCTGTGCCAGCCGGGATACCCCACGGGTCCCAGGAAAAGCTGGAGATGTCTGTGGGGACAACATGGAGTGGGGACTTGAGGAAGGTGAAAGGAGTTTGAGACTGAGTGAGGACTTGCTCACACAACTTATCCCAGGAAGAGGTGGAGCCAGGCTGCCCCGGTGGCTGTGGTGGCACTGGCAGGATCTCCCCTGGGATAAATACGGAATGGGGGAAGAGAATCTTCTCAAGCAACAACTGAGCTGCTGCTGAGCAGATGGCACAGCTCAGCTCTGTGTCCTGATACACAGGACAAGAGGAAAGAGCCTCAAGCTGTGCCAGTGGAGGATCAGGTTGGATATTGAGAAAATTCTTTCCTGGAAAGGGCTGTCCAGCCCTGGCACAGCTGCCCAGGGCAGGGGGGAGTCCCCATCCCTGGAGGGATTTCAAAGCCCTGTGGATGTGGCACTTGGGGACAGGGGTCAGTGGTGGCCTTGGCAGTGCCAGGGAAGGGCTGGACTCGATGGGCTCCAGCCCAGCCAATTCCAGGATTCCCTGACTGTGGCTGGGTGCTGTGGAGCTCACCAGCAGTGACACCACGGTGCTGGAGTAGTAGGCCAGGTCCTCGATGATCTCGGTGCGGCGGTTGGCCCCGATGCGCAGGGAGCGGCTGTGAACCTCCTCCGGCAGCACCGTCAGGATCTCCAGCAGGAACGGCAGCGACGTGACGTCATTGCTGTACCTGGAGGGCAGCAGGAGGCACAGGGGGACACCTCAGCTCTGGGGAGCAGCAGCCTGAGAGCCACAGGGACCTCCCAGCCCATGGAGAGAGCTGGGGCTGGGTGGGCTCTAAGGTCCCTTCCACCCAAACCATCCCATGATTCCAGGAGTCCAGAGAGACTCAGCCCTGGCCATGGGGCACAGCCCTGCCGAGAGCAGTCTCTGGCATGGCTCAACCCAAGGATTTCCAACAGAGAAGTGACAGAAGCTTTCCCAGCCCACGAGTCCAAGTGCCTCCACATGGACAAATCCCATCTCCCCCTGCTGCCCACAGACAGGGGTCACCTCAGTGTC
Organism: Pachyramphus minor; assembly: GCA_013397135.1. NCBI lineage: Eukaryota > Metazoa > Chordata > Aves > Passeriformes > Tyrannidae > Pachyramphus > Pachyramphus minor. Next base: position 13,394 of record VYXB01007199.1, on the reverse strand, counting down.
ACTGTGCAGCAGCGTGTGGCACCCCAGGGGACACCTGGGGACACCTCACAGTGACCCCTCCAGCCTCGCTGCTCCATCCCACCACGGCCAAAGCTGGGGGGTGAGGGATAATCCCTAACAAAGCAGGGATGAGGGAGAGCACTGAGCCCCAGGGCTGGGAGCAGGGAAGCGTGAACAGAGTGCTCCAGACCACAAGCAGCCCCTCCTGCCACCATCCTGGGCATGGACATCAGGGATCCAGGGAGAAAACTTCCTTCTCCTGGACCACGCGGGACCACCCGCCCGCCATCTGCCCATGGAACAATTCCCAGTTCGGAGACAGAAGAGGCACTCACTTCTCCACCAGTGTCTGCACACAGCCCTTCCACGAAGCCATCTGCAGGGCGAGGTCGGCGATGGCCAGAGCCAGCTGGGGGGAGTGGGGAAAACACAGATCAGTGTGGGCACGGCTGGCATGTGCCAGGAGAGGGGGGCTGAAGGGCTGGCAGGGAACTCCGGAGTCCATCACAACATCCCTGCGGGCAGGGAACTCCCAAATCCATCCCAAGTATCCCCTTTGGGCAGGGAACTCTGGAATCCACTCCCACCATCCCTGTGGGCAGGGAACTCCAGGATCCACCCCCAATATCTCTGCCTGTGCTCAACCCCTGCAGTGACAGCCGCCACCCTGAGGGGTGACATTCCCTGCTGGAGTACTCATGAGTCAGACAGGCACCCTGGTCTCAGCCTGGAAGTGCCAGATCCCCCCGGCATGTATGGATAATGGGAAGGGAGTGAAGAGTGCAGAGAAATCCCCCTGGACACCCAGGGCACTGCCGGGTTGGGTCTTCATGGCAGAGCACAGGGAAAAGCCCAGGAAGAGCTGCTGCTCCTTTCCAAACAGCAAAGGAAGATTCAGCAATGGATGTGACTGAAGGAACCAAGAGATGAAGGAGGGAGAACAATCCCATGCCAGGCTGGGAGCAGGGACCAGCCATCCCTGTCCTCCAGCCCAGCAGAACGGCCCTAGAGTGACCGCTGGGAGCAGGACAGGGAGGGAGCAGCCCCCTCCCCCTGCCAGCACCCACCTGTGTGACAATGACCGGGGACAGGTCCTTCAAGTTCTGGATGTGGGACAGCAAAGAGTCCCGGAGCGAGGCGTGGGAATCCGTGGGGAGTTCATAGAAGGAAGTTTGGATCTTCATCTTCATGGTCTGTGCCGCGAAGTAGCAGGACTCCACATCCTGGTGGATCTGCAGCAGCTGGTCCGAGATCTCCCAGGCATGGACCTGTGGGAAAACCAGGGCGTGGTCAGAGGACAGGGATGGAACAGAACAGCACCAAGGGGTCAGGGGGCTGCAGACACAGCCCAGACCCCCATGGAGACACAGCCTTGTCCTGCTGCAGCAAGTCCAGAGGAGGCCATCCAGGATATGCTTCCAGGACTGGAGCCCCTCTGCTCTGGAGCCGAGCTGAGAGAGTTCAGAGGAGGCTCCAGGGAGACCTGAGAGCCCCTTGCAGGGCCTGAAGGGGCTCCAGGAGAGCTGGAGAGGGACTGGGGACAAGGCAGGGAGGGACAGGACACAGGGAATGGCTTCCCAGTGCCAGAGGGCAGGGAGAGATGGGAGATTGGGAAGGAATTCCTGGCTGGGAGAGTGAGGAGACCCTGACCCAGGTTACCCAGAGCAGCTGTGGCTGCCCCTGGATCCCTGCAAGTGTCCAAGGCCAGGTTGGAGCACCCTGGGCCAGTGGAAGGTGTCCCTGCCCATGGCAGGAGTGGCACTGGGTGGTTATTAAGGTCCCTTCCCACCCAACCCATCCCATGATTCCCCCACACCACGCTGCCACCCCCAGCACTGCTGGGGATTCCAGAAGAGACCCCTTGACAGGAAATGAGGGCAGCAGGTCACGGGGCTGGAAGAGGGGGATATTCTTCCCTTTTTGTCCTCAAGGGAGGTAAAAGCCAGTTCCAGCCACAGTCATGGATGGACAAACACCACACCCCGAAAGGAGGAGCTCCCCAAACACTGCTCTGGGGTTCAGCATAGCTAAAAATCCCAAACCAAAGCTGATGTGGAAACCTGGGAGCAGAACCTGAGCCAAGACCATGAGCTTCACAGCCCTCATCTCTGAGAGCCTTTGGGCCACAGGACTTCCCTGAGCTCGACCAGTGGGACATAAAACCTCTGCATCCCTAAAAGCCACCCGCAGTCCTCGTTCCAGCCCCGCTAACAAAGGTGATTCCATCACATCCCTTGGCCAGTTGTCCCAACAGCCAAACAGCCTTTTGTTCCAAACTCCTGCCTGTCCAGCCTGGCTTCCAGCTGCATTCCAGCCTGGAAATGACAATAACCCTCTTTCCAAACATCTCCCCTGGCAGGACAGCGGTGCCCAGAGCCAGCAGTGATGGGCTCCAGCCCCACCAATGCTCCAGCTCCTTCTTTCCCAGCTGCCTCCATGACCTGTGCTGTTCCATGCTCAGTAACTCCAGCACCTCCAGCTGCTCCTGGCACAACACTCACCTGTAACAACTTCTAACAGGGTGTGAGAAAAACCCAGATCAGCACTGCTGATGGAAACACCCCCTCTGGATTTATTTATCCTCACCAGGAAATTCCCAAGCTCGGGAATAAACAAAAAGTTCAGAAACTCAACACCTACAACAGCCACAATCCAACCCCCCACCTGAAAGCCTTTCTCTGCTCTGTGAAGGGGCACATGACTCCCAGCTTGGACAGACATGGCAGCAGTGATGGATACAGGACCCAAATCCTGCCCAGCCAGCCCCAGAGCTCAGGGATAATCCCTCTGGGAGCCACCGACTCAGCACAGACAGCACAATTATTCATGGGCCCTGATCACCAATGACCACAGGGAGCTGCTTCCATCCACAGCACATCCAGCAATTCCATAGAGCCCTGGAGAGCTGAACGCCCTCAGGCAGCTCCAACCATGCTGACCTGGGAAGATATGCAGGGAATCCCACCCTGATGGAAGGTTCAGCAGGAATAGCTGAATAGGGCAGCAGGACAGGCAGGGAAGAGCTTAAAGGAATGTCAGGAGATAAGTAAATCCTTGCCAGCCCTGAGGCTGGAGCTCCTCTGCCATGGAGAGGGGTGGGAGAGCCAGGGTGCTCACCTGGGAAGGGAAGGCCCCAGGGAGGCCTTGGAGCCCCTTCCAGGGCCTCAGGGGGCTTCCTAACCACGGGCTGTGCCCAAGCAGACTCCCGGTGCCCCTCCTCGGCCCAGGGCCCCGGACACAAATCACCCCAGACCGAGGCCAGCAGCCTCATCCTTGGGCACCCTTGGGACCTGGGAATTTGTCATTTCCACTGGTGTCCTGGCAGCCCAAATCCCACGTTTTGGGTCACACCAAACCCCCAGGGCCCAGCTAACAGCCACGGACCCACACGGCACCATCTCCCGAGGCTCCAGACACCAGGGGGGCAGGGAACCCTCAGCCACGAGGCTCAGAGAGCTGGGACAGGGCCAATCCCACATGGAATACGGCTGCTCTGCATGAGGGAAACTCCAACTAGTCTGGAACCAGCCTCCATGTGACTCCCAGCACACAGCTGGCTGAGGGATCCTCAAATCCTGGGATTTAGGTCAACGTGCACCTCCAGCCGAGCTCTCCAGTGCGGTGCAAGCTCATGCTGCTCCACCACTGCAGGCCCCATTCCCGGGAATAACCAGCAGTAAAGGCAAGGAACGAGGCTACCAGAGGGGCTGAGGGACAAACCTGAGCCTGGGACCTCAGGGACACCCCAAACCCAAACCTGGGCCTGGGCCACTTGGAAAATAACTGGGATTCATCCTTCGACCCAGCAAATAAACCTGGGAAAGGATGAGGCTGCATAAGCACAATATAAAGGGAGAAGGAGGAACATTGATACCCTGGAGCTCAGCTACATTATATTATTATTATTACTATTATTATTATTATTAAAAACCCAACCTGGATGACACAGGGAAGAGCCCAGAGAAACCAGAGCGGAGGAAAACCAAGCCCAGGACTTTCCTTGGCAGAGATCCTGGCCCTGGGGGGGGTTGGGGCACTCAGGAGTACAAATTAGTCCCCAAAAATCCAAACTCCCCTTGGGATGGAGCCACCTGTCCTGAGGACACCCTTTATCCAACAGGAACCGTGGGGGTCTTCCCCAGCCAAGCCCCAGCCCCACCTGCTGTGTGACCCAGGCCTGGGGGGCCCTGGGACAGGGACTGGGGGGGTCTCACCCAGATTTGGGGTCCCTGGGACAGGGACCACCTCTGAAACACAAATCTCCCTCTCCAGCTGCCCCAGGATCCCTGTCTGGGCACAGCCCCAAACCCTCCCTGGGCATTCCCTGAAGGCCAAAGCCCCTTCCCAGGGAAAAACAGAGGGAGCAGCTGCCTGAGCCCCCTAAACCCAGCTGTGGGTGTTCCCTTGGAAACTCCAGTGGAAACTGGGATGTGGCTGTGGCACTGAAGGGCATTTAAGGCAAAAAGGGGGGGAAAAACATGAGTTTGAGGGAGTAAATGGTCTCAGGATCGGCTGGGGGGTGGGAAGGGGCTGGAGCTGAGCCCACTCCAGAGGGAGCCAGGCAGGAACTAGGACTCGTGGAGCAGGGGGGGGCAGGACATGGCCCCTCCCCAGCCCCAGCTCCCGGGAAGGGTTTGGGAGCCACAGGGAAGATGAGGAGCCTGGGGAGACAGGGAGACTCCAGCTCTGGGGAGGAGAGAACACAGTGGCTTCAGCGGGGCAAGGAGAGGCCACGAAAGGCAATCCAAGCCCCCAGACTGGGGGAAGGAGCCGCGTGTCCGTACCTGAGGGCTCTGGGCACGAGGCCTCGGCCCCGCTGCCCTCCCTCCTCTCGGTTCCCTCCCCTCGGCCGGCGGGCAGGGACACCTTCCACTGATCCAGGTTGCTCCAAGCCCACTCCAACCTGGCCTTGGACACTTCCAGGGATCCAGGGCAGCCACAGCTTCTCTGGGCACCCTGGGCCAGGGCCTCCCCACCCTCCCAGCCAGGAACTCCTTCCCAATATCCCATCTCTCCCTGCCCTCTGGCACCTGGGAAGCCATTCCCTGTGTCCCGTCCCTCCAGGTCCCTGTCCCCGGTCCCTCCCCACGCGCTCCCGGGGTCGGGGCGGGCACAGCCNCACCGAGCGCTGCAGCTCCCCGAGCCAGCAGCTGGCGCGCTCCTTGCCGCTGGGGTCGGGGTCGTGGTAGAGCGCCTGCACGGCCTGGCGGACGAGCTGCAGGCTGGGCTGGCCCTGCCCGCGCTCCATGGCCGGTCCCTCAGCGCCGCCCGTCCGCCGCCATGGCCGCT
>VYXB01007198.1:1392074-1410099 GCA_013397135.1 Pachyramphus minor | reverse complement strand
TGGCCACGTTTTCTCCCAGTGCCGGGGTTATTGGTGCCACCCTGTCACGTGGGAGATTGTGAGCAACATCTCAGCAGGATATTTGTCTGTTGTGGAAGGAAAGAGACCCAGAACACATCTCCAAAACATTTTCTTTTCGGTCAGATGAGTCTAATTTTTTGAGTACGCTGGCATGTTTCCTTCACTGGAAACTTTGAAGGTCAGGTTGGACCTGGGCGTCCTCCGGTTGAAGCTGTCTCTGCTTATTTTTGGATGGTTGAACTGGCTGATTTTTAAAGTTCCCTTCCAATCCAGATCATTCTATAACTCTATGATTCTGAGTATATTATTCTTGGGTTTTTGTTGTACATGGCTGCTTTCAGCGACTTAATTTGCAACACATGTAATAAACAAATTCAAATGAGGTTTGTTTTCTCTAGAGAGCTGCATCTTTTGGGATGCAGGGCCAAGCTCCTGAGCAAGGTCTCTGGGAATTAAAAGGTAACTGCTAATGTCGTATTCCAGAAAGACTCACAAAATTATCTTTTCAGTTAATAAAAGTCTGTCAACAGAGACAGCTGAGGGCAAATCTGCCATTTAGCAATGTTTTTCATACATGCATGTTTGAATTAATGCTTAGTCAGACTAAAGAAAATAAGTTGGATTTTTGAGTAATATAATAATTTTCAGTGACAATTTTTAGTGTGTATTTGCTAGGAATGGACAGAAAGTGCTAGGAATTCAATAAACCAAACATTGCACTCTTATTGTCAACCTAATAAAGAAAAACACTGTAAGTTTCTTTAACTGGGTGTATTACAGAATAGTTATGGAACTTCCTTAAATCTGTCCTTCTAAATTGAAATACCCACAGTACTTTTAGTTATTGAACACATGTTTATCTGCAATTGTTTTTTTGTTCTGTAAATTTAAATGTGTACTAAAAAAAAAAAAGTAAGACAAGTACAAAGAAAACTTACATTTCATATCTAATAAGCAAAATGTATTCAAGAATTTCAAGTAAAAATAAATCAGAGACCATGCTTAGTCATGGTCCATGATCTGAGACAGCATTTTAGAAGTGCTGTATATTTCTCAAGTCTTTTTGATTTTGAGTAGCACACACTACTATGTGTAGGTAATTCCTACACATTTAAAAAACGACTTTATAGAGTGAGACATGTATCAGTGGTTAACATAAAAGAACAACAAACAAGAATCACTATAGAAATTCCTCCTTCACTTCTAGGTTGGGTCAGGTAATCTATATTGGGCTGCATTATTAAACTACATATTCCTGTAGTAGGAAATTATTTTGGAAAGACAGAGTAACTTAAATAAGTAATGATTCATACATTATTCAAAATTGATTCAAAAGAAACAAAAAACCTCAATGCTCCCTCTAACCCTTCCCAAATAAGGTGAATTTCTTTAAGAAGTGATGTGTAAAGCCATGGGTTTGAGTCACACTGTTATGTTCATATAACATGATTTATTCAAATCATCCCTCATATATTCAGTAATTCATTGTGTGTGTGAGTCAGGCTGCCTACAAAAATTTCAAACTCTGGCTTGTTTTTGGTATTGCTCATTTGGCTTCTCTGTTCTATGGTTTTATTTCTTTAAATGTCTCTTGTTCTGATTTCCTTGGATTAGGATTTTTTTTCCCCTCTGTTTCCTGTTTTTTATAATTCAAGGATTTTTAAATATTTTTGTGAAAGCAGCGGGCAAAATTAACAACACACACTATATCTCCAATATTCCCAGGGATATAATGGATGGATTTTTATTATGTATAGCTGCAAAGAACAGTGAACAGACAGAAGAAATTCCTAGCAGGAACATAACATAATGCACACATCTGGGACCTCCTGACACTGTACAGGATAGCAACTGTGTCTTTTTATTGCACTTCCACTAAATTATATAAAGCTAATAAGTATTGGGTGGTTCCATGTGCATTTGCAAGGTTGGAGTGTTTTAAAGTAAACATGCATTACAGCCAAAGAAACTATATTCCCTCTTAATTCCATACGGAAAACGACAAATACATAGGAAAGAAGTCCTTCAGTAGTATTTTCATGGTAGTATTCCTTTTAAAATTTGGTTCATACTGTGCTGCAAGACACTACTGCAAACAGTAATAATTTCATCACACTAAATTTTCTTCAACACAAATAATACTTAATCATGATATCAGTTCATAGTTTTAATAAGACATGATATTATCTAATTTCAATCTGTCTTACTTCAAATCTTTGCAGAAGGATGATTAAACTTGCATGTGAGTTTCATCTAGAGAACCAGTGTAGAGAGGTGACACACCCTTTTTCCTACCTTCTGTGGAAGAATGGGGATTAGGTGAGATGGCACCCAGGAGTCCTACATTTGAGAGCAATAACACCAGCAAGGCCCTGGTGGTACCCATCTTGCCAAGAGATCCCAGTAAAACCGAGCATTAGAATTTATACCCTGCATCTGTAAAAGAACAAGGCTCCAAAGGTCAGTCTGGCCCGTCCTATCTCAGATCAGGCAATATTTTTTATGACTACCTGATCTTTACAGAATGATTACACAGGAGCGGTAAAGCTTCTGTTGTTAGATAATTTGTGCTGCTCGGGAAGTAGCACTAGGGACGAAAAGTAACTCCAGTCCAGCCAGAACTGACATCTGCCCTTATTATAAATTATCTTAACTGTATGTGCAGGCCCAGTGTTACCTTTGGAACCAGACTGGTGAATATACTTATTTCCTTGCCTCAACTATCACAGTGGTATTTTCTGAGCGCTCATAGATAATTACTTACTTAAGCAGACTGTAAAACCTTGCAAGGTGAGGCAGTAAATTCCCAGCAGGCTTTCTTCAGCAAAGAGTCCTGGTCTTATAAATGTTTGTATTTCTGTTCTCCATTTGAAATTGCAAGCTTGTTTCCCTGCTGTTTGTACATAAATAACATCATAAGTGTGATTATGTCACGTATCAAAAGTAAATTAATGGCAACTACTTGTAACATACCCTCATCTGTGGGCCTCTGTTGATCTTGCTCTGCCACACTACTATGTGTACTCAGTCTACCACTTCCCTCAGTCCTTGGTTGGTCTGTGCAAAGTTTTCATGGAGTTATAGATATCTGGGGCCACAACAGCCCACAATCCTGTTTGCTGGAGTCACGTATTGCACTTCTACTGCTGCTCCCCATCTAATGAGGAGACATTGGAATCAGCTAGAAACAGGCCAGTTGTTGGTCTCATGTTCTTTTCATGACTCTCCACTCAGGCTGTGCCTCTCTGTTCATTTTGGTTGAGGTACAAACTGCAACTGTAATGCAATATTTGACATAACTCAGTATTCCTACTGATATATTCCAACTTCCTTCTGTAGAGAAGTGCAGCTTGGGTCTAGAGACAAAAGGGATAAAGAGTCCTCTTTCTGCAAAGGTTCACAGTGCTAGAATAGAGGAAAGAAAGACAAAAGGCATGAGTCCAGAAACAGAATCAAAAGCTGTCAAAGCTGTTGCTGAGAAGAACAAACAAATTGAAGGACAATGGTAAATACAACTGATTGTACTCAGATGTTAATGAAGAAGTGTAAGCATGAACATTTCTATTCACAGCTCTACTGTTGCTGACTTCCTGACAAAAGCAAAAACAATACCATGTGCTCAGTGGAGTGATCACACACTGTCCGTGGGAAGGGGCTATGGAATCATAGTCCTGCCCCTAAATTCTTGAGAATGAAGATCTTTGTAGCCACCAGGGAGCCCAAGCATCTGGAAAGCAGTTTTGCAGAGAAGGCCCTGGGGCTCACAGTGAATGAAATGGCCATGAGGCAGCAACGTGCCCTTGTGGCATCCTGGTGCTGCCTTCAGAGGAGTGTTGCCTGAAGGTCCAGGTGGGTGATTCTTCTCCTCTACTCAGCACTGGGGAGACACACCCAGGGTTCAGATTCCAGTCCTGGACTCCCCGTACAAAAGACATGGATGGACTTACTGGAGTAAGTCTAGCAGAGGGCCACTAGGATGATTAAAGGTCTGGAGCATCCCTCATATGAAGAGAGGTAAAGAGAAGAGAAGGCTCAGGGAGGTCTCATCCATGTGTACAAATATCTGATGGGATGGAGTAAACTCCTCTCAGTGGTGCCTGGTGGCAGGATGAGAAGAAATGGGCATGAACTGAAGTACATCAAACTCCATTTAAATACAAGAAAAAAGAATTTTACTGTGAGGGTGGTCAGGCAGTGCCCAACAATTTTATAGATTCCTCAGTTCTTGAAGATAATCAGACCAACTGGTCACAGTCCTGAGCAACTTCTTTTCTCTAACCCTGCTTTGAACAAGGGGATAGACCCGAGGATCTCCAGATCATCCAGCCAGACCTGGTTTGTGACAGAAAATTTATGGATGATACCAAGGAGGTTCAGAATACGAAAGGACTAAATGCACTGTGGTTAAATTTATCCACAATAATTAAATCTTCTAGGTATGGTTCTTGAACACAAACTTGGCTGACAGGCTTCTTTCCAGGCCTCACAAATTTCAGCTGACTGGTGCATTTCTGGCACATCCAGCGAAAGTTCTTTAACTTACATAAGGGCCTACACCTTGATAACAGGCACCTTTGACTTGCAGTTGCTAGAACACCAGCATCCTCTGTAGATAATGTGCCTTAGGTTATCTCTCTTTTCTATTGCACATGTTGACATCAGAGCAGCACGAAGCTTTTTGCAAAACAAAGTACCATAAAAGTCTGCAAATAATGGGGTTATTAGGATGTATTCCTGGTAGCATATCAGCAATCCATTGCTGTTCTCACATCAGTAATAAATGGAAACTACTGCCTCAGCTCTTGCCCACCTATCACTGAGATGGAATACATGGGATCGGTGTTGTCTTACTGTAATCAAAAGACATCAGGAACAAGAAACCTAAAGAAGTTTGTCAAAGAAAATCAGCCTCAACTGACTCATGATATCTTCTATTAGAGCTCAGCTGTTTGCTGGAACAAGTGTTCAATAAACTGTTATACTTGGATTAAAGAAAAAAAAGTCATCTTTTTCTATGCAATTTCAGTAAAAAAATTCAGTTTCAAACTACTAAAGATTGAATTTTTTAATCACAGTTGACATTTTTAGTGGTAATTAGAGCTGTTAGAGACTATAGAAAGCTCTGCTGTTTCCATTGATCATTTTCTTTTGGTTTAAGAAAGAAATAGATAAAAAGATTTGCTTACTCTAATACTCTGTGTTATAGATCCATGGACTTGTTTTCTGTCATGTTTTCTGTCTGATTCATTTTGTGTTGTACACAGGTAATACTCCATCAGGGGAGCACCCAGTACCATTCACATTTTTACTTTTAGTCTGCTTTGCTACAAACCTACGGCAGGAAAAATGTTTGGTTGTACACCTAAGAAAGTGGCAAAAAATAAGTATCAAAACTCTTAAGAAGAGCCATTGAGAGGTGAAATCAATCCATACAGCACCCATACCTACGACTAACATTTGTGTGGTGTCCTGGCTGGGTAGGGTCTCATATCCAACAAAACCCATAAAATGAACAGAGCTGCATTTCCCTCATGACATGACACACATGAATTTTGGTCACATAATGAGCGAAGGTCTTCGACAGCCCTACATTTAAAGGGTTTCTGGTAAAGGGTGTGAGAACAACCTTGGCAAATGCTTCTTATGGGCCAAATCTGCTCCTGCCTTACATGACCATGCAGCTGCATTCTTTCCTACTGCTTTATATCTGATCCTCAAGCCTGGCTTTTGGCTTCCAGCCCCTTTTTATACTCCTTTATTCTAATCACCCTTAGTTCTTTGAAGTGCTTTTAGTTGAGTGATCTTCTGTCTTCTTTTTATGCCTGTTTCTTTTCTGAGCTTTGCTGAGACAAAATACACCTGGCAGTAGCAGCTGGCTGCTGAAAGAGAAGCTGTGAACAGAGGAGGCAATTTGGCTCCAAGATTTCCAACTCTTCAGTGTTCCCATCTGTTACCCTTCATGCCCTGACCTTACCTTCAAACCAGAAGGACCAGCAGGAAGGAAATGATGCTACTAGTTTCTAAAGGGAATTGCTCAAGGAAAGTCATCTCTTCAGATGCTCTGAAAATATATTTGAAGCTAATTCTCTGGCCACAATATTGTATCTTTGCCCAGGATTTTTGTTCAGCCTATTTACCTCCCAGAACTTATTGTAATAAAAAAAAAAACAAAACAAAAAAAAACAAAACAAAACAAAAACCAACAAACAAAACACAAAAACCCCCCACCCAAAACATTGTCTTAGAGCAATTTTTCTTCTGGCTAAACATAGAAAGGCAGCGAAAAGGATGAATTAAGCTAACTCAGAATTAATTATCTCTATTTATTTGGAATGTTAGTAGATAAAAAAATTGTCACTAAATTTTTATTTGTAGGTTGTTCAAGGAAATTCAAAAGCCAATAGAGTAAGAATTCCTTCATGTGGTGTAACTGTGGGACTGTGTCTCACTGCATTTGTGTTTCAAGTCCATTTATGTGCAGAGAATAGCTGTGGTTCTAAGGGAGAGGAAAAACCATGTTAAAGTTACTTTATTCTTTTAATCCTAAAGAAGCCAACTGAACTAAAGGTATTGATTCCCAGAGATACAAGCCTGCATTGTTAGCCAGTGGTAGTTTTAATGATTTCCCCACTCAGCCCAGCTCATGTTAGGTCTTCCCAAAGACTCCCTGGACAGCAGATGTCTACATTGTGCTGCTTCATGCTATGTCTGTTCTAGGAATTTTGTCTTCTTTCAGAGGCTAAAAACCAGAAAAAAACAAATCACCATAATGGAAAACTCAGGATTGCTGGTTTCAGACTTTCTTCTGCTCAAGGCCCCAAGCCCTTCATATAAATGCTTTTCATATAAAAATTGTGCCTTGGCTTGTCATTTAATGTAGAACCGGGTTTTGTTTGTATCTATCATCATTCTTAACACTTCTTAATACTTTTTGTTGCATTTCTTCCTTGCACCAAAGATCTGAAATCATCAAGCAACTTGACTTAGAAATGTGTAGCTTTAGTAATTAAATTCTGCACCAAAGAAAAAAATTATCAATTTTTTAAAAATCATCCTATCCCCAGTCTAAAACTCAGTGCAACATAATCTAGTTTTCTGAGCTGTATGTCTTATTTTCTCTGAATAAAAAATTTAGCAAGATAGAATGTGAAGTGTAGTATGTGCCATTTCCTTTTATCTTCTTTTTTTTTCCCCACCTAACTGGGCAGAGCATTTCTACCAGTGTGTTTTTTATGATATGAGGGGTGTTCTACCTGTGGCCATCTGAGGGAACAGGAGCTTAATATTTACTGAATGGATGGGCAACGAAAACCATAAATATACCTCACCTATTTCTTCCCCATAACCCATTACCAGGCATTATATAACAATTTACAGGCAGGGAAAAGGGGTTAATGAATTTTGCCACAGTAAGTAAAGTCAGTTTTACACATATAAATTTCTGTATCAGATACTGCACGATGGCAGCTGTGTCTTGACATTTAACTGTGAGCCAAGAGAAATCATTAAAACCAAATATTCTAATTAGCAAACGTTTAAATAAGTTATGTGCATAACTTTTCTACTCTGACTGGTCTCCCAAATTCTTTGAAAATGACTGAGGCAGTTAAGTGTTTTCCTTCACTCCTACAAGATCAAGCATCCAATACACTGCTCACAAACCATTCTGGAGATATTTGCTGAAACACTTACTGCTCTGTGCTCAGCTTACAAATTTCACAATGAGGGTGGATATTGAGGGCACACATTCCTCAAACTCCACGCTGGGAAACTCCCAAGGGCCAAGCCAGAGTGGGTTACACCTTTCTGCAGAGCCTGGCACAGCTGGGGCATGACCATGCCAATACCAGGCTGTAGGTTTTGCTCTTCAGCATTAAAAGAGACAGCAATACTTTCAGGTAGGCTGAGGGAGTGATAAGATCTGCCCAGTGGGCTCCACACTGTGTTTGCTGTTATATGAATAACTAAGAATTAGTATAAAGAAGAGAGCCTAGGAGCTGGCTGTGCCATAATTCATGGGCAGCAAACGTATCTTGTTAGATAACAAGAGTTTTGTATTGGTCTATTTGTCTAAAAATAACAGAAAGAAAAAAAAAAAAAGCAAGGGGAAAGGTGGTGGAGACACCTGAAAGTGAAGGGATATAAAATATATTTTTTTTGCTTTCCTTGACTTTCAAATTTATTAGCTTGATTGCAAACTCAACAAATATGGTCCAAGAACAGCTCAGCTGAATAGAAATATTCAAAGTATTCACAAAAGGTTCTGCATTGTGTTTGCAAATTATCTGTTGTAAGAATCTCATGCATCTCACCCCCTGAATGACCTATATTCTTTCTTTGAGGATTTCACTGTGCTGCAACTGCTTTGTCTTTGGTGTTCCCTGGTTCATGTGAATACAATAACACAATGAATTAACTTTTTCTTGTCATAAGCATTCATGAGTCACCCCTTAAAAAAGAAAAAGACAATAGCCATTGACTTATTCCATTGTTCTCTTCCTAGCTGCCCCCTTACATTGTAGGAAGATTGGTGTCACTTTGAATGCATTGTGTGAGCTAAGAATAGCAATAATAAGGACTTTCACTGAGCTGACCAGAGCCTTGAAAGAGAAATAAATGCTACCACAAGCCTTTTCCACCAAGATTTGGTGGAGCACTTAAGGAAAGAGTGATTAAAAAATGTGAGTAGATGTCAGTTGTTAGCAATCATTATCTGCATTTACTAAGAGCACTACAATGACCACACCATTCAACCTAAAATTTAAGATTTGATATATAGCTGGAGAACACATACATAGCCAAGGAATGGTGAGGAAAACCTCAGACCTTAATGCAAATATGACAGGGTAAATACAACTAGGGAGACATTGATATATTTTCTATTCATTCACCAGTATTTAATAGAGTGGGAAATTATAGAGACACTTGGTGTTTTGCTGCAATTATGTAGGTTGTAGTTACATGATAACAGAAATTTATTAGAAACCATGTGCTACACCACACAGTTTTGTCATTAATATTAAGTACATCTGAACAGCTAAACTTTCATCCTCAATCTACATTACCTTTTAGCTCTCTTTCCCTTCAAGACTCTTCCAAAGAAAATTACCATCTGGTTGTATACAATTACTTTTTGTCACAGTGGCACATGATAAATCAAAGCATTGAACTCTGTTAGAAGAGTTCTTCCCTTGAGAAGTTTTGAACATGTTCCCAGCACCCTCAGCTCCTCTTCATCAGACTTTTGCTCCAGACCCTTTCTCAGCTCTGGACACAATCCAGCACCTCAGTGACTTTTTTGCAGTGGGGGCCCCAAAATTTAGCCGGGGATTTGAGGTGCCTCACCAGTGCTGATTCCCTGGTTGTCCTGGACATGCTGCATGATGGCACTCAGGATGATGTGTTCCATAACCTTCCCTGGCACCAAGATGAGGCTGACAGGCCTGGAATTCCCCAGATCATCCTTCCAGCCCTTATCATAGATGGGTGTCACATTTGCTCACTTCCACTCAAGTGGGGCCTCCAAAGTAGCTCAGTGAGCACTTCCACCAGCTCCCTTAGCACCCTGGGGTGGATCCCATCCAGGTCCATAGACCTGTGGGTGTCTATGTGGTGCAGCAGGTCCCCTTGGACCATCTCCCCTTGGATCATTGAGGCTTAACTCTGCTCCCTGTTCCTGACTTCCAGCCCAGGAGGGCAGGTAACCTTGGGACAACTGGTTTTACCATTGAATACTAAGGCAAAAAATACATTAAGTACCTCAGCCTTTGTCACTATGTTTCCTCCAACGTCCATTAAAGGAATGAGATTCTCCTTAGCCCTCCTTTGGTTGCTAATGAATTTATAGAAACATTTTTTATTGTGTTTTACATCATTAGCCACAGTAAGTTCTAGTCTGGTTTTGGCCCTTCTAATGTCCTGGCTGTATAACCTCAGGGCATCCTTGGAGGCTCCTTGATTTTCCTGCCCCTTCTTCCAAAGGTTTTAAATGTTGCCGTGAAGGTGCCAACAGTCTGTTGACTCAGGTGGAGCAGAGCTGAGAGCAGACATTGAAGTTCATTTTCACCTGCCTTGGCCCCAGTCCAGGGCCAGCCTTATCACACACGGTCCAGCGCTAAGGATGAAAATGCCCTTTCCAGAAACCTCAAAGCTCTGATGGCTCAGCAGATGAGGATCTCTCGATGTCTCACTCCACCATGTACCATTCCCAACATTTATTGCTGTTTGGGGAAACAGGAGGAGAAGACTTGCCTTTGGCTGAAGGCTGTGATGGGGTTTGGCTTCTGGCACTGACTCAGCAGAGCTGTAGGTGCTCTGAGGGGGAGTCAGGGCTGTTGCAGGCAGCTTGGTATCAGGAGTGGGGTTGTCATGGATGCATTACTGCAGAAATATAATTGTGCTCCTTCCCAAGCCGGCCAAGAACGGGCTCGGCAATTTTGGAAGGATGAGGAGAAAGTAATAGAAGGTATTGAATATTGTCAGGATGAGAAAAAGTGTAAAGAAGGGAAGGGTAAAGGTACTATTTGCGCTGCCTTAGGAACGTGTTTATCTTAGCCCAACAAGAAGCAAAAAAATTTGCCGGCTCCTGCAAAGATTGCTGGTGTGAAATATAGTGTTTTGAAACCAGAAAATGAGGTGCTAAGCTCCTCTTTGGCTTTTGAGAGGGATTTGGGAGAGAAATTAGAATCTCAAGTGAATAAACTGACTACTGAGAACAAATTGCTCAGGGCGGAGGTCAGAGAGCTTGAATTGTTGCTTTCAAGAAGTGATAAGAAGCTGCAGTTAAAGAAACAGAAACTCTCTAGTCAGGAAACCTCGTAAATCAGTATCTTATTTCAACACCGAGATTTACAGCAGTGATAGCGAGGATGGTGAATGTGTGGACTTTTCTGATACTCAGTGTCGGAGAGCAGGCAGGTTCCACAGGCGTTCTTGGAGTGACAGCCCTTTTGTTACCTTGCAATTTTCAAGAAATTTGTGTTTTCAAGTAGTACTGCACTCCAGGAAGGCATTATTAACTCTGGTAATGCTCATTTATTGCTAGTGCTTGTTATCTTTTTCCCTGCAGAAATGCAAGCTGAAAAACTGGCACCTCTGCCTTACATGAAGCAGAGCTTTGGTATTGCAAATAATAATAATAATAATAATAATAATAAAGCTTTACTGCCTGCACTTGAAATTATTTATGGGCAAAGAAAAAAAACCCAAATGAAGCAAACAAACAAAAAACACCCTAGGAATGGGACTTTTGTTTTCCAGAATTGATTTTGACTGACAGTGAACTGCTGGGTTAACCTGTACCAATAATTATATTATCATGGTAATACTATAATTAGGATGTGTATGAGTTTTACAGAAGTGCCTGACTTAGGCAGTAAGTCACAGACATAAACTGTTATGCAGTGCTGATCTCACAGCAGATCTGGACCACAAATATGACTTTCCTGGGTTTTTTCACAACTCAGGTGTGTGGCAGTCCTGTGTTCTTGCAGGAGAACCCCATATAGGAACAACATATTGCTTGGAAATACTCCGTATTAGGGATGATGTCCTTCAAGACAACAAAGTTTTGAGTGCAAAATGCAGAGCCTCTTTCAGGAATCAAGACAAGAAATATCAACCCAGAAACACTGTCTTCCTGATTTTGTAATTACATAATTTATATTGGAAATGGGCCATAACAGAAAATAGCTTAAGTAGCTCATTTGCTCAACAAGAACTCGACATAAATATTCAGCCATTATATGTGAGGATCCTTATGCAATTAGAAGGAAATTTTTTTCTTTCAGCCATGCATGATTAACCAGGTATTTTTAGCTACATAGAGCCTTCTTCATTTGAAACCTTTCATTATTCCATGAAATTTTTATGCAAAACTTTGTCTGCTTCTCAAAAATTTGGAAGTGATAGGCAGCAGGATTAAAGAGAAGGCTTAGGAGAGTATAACAGTAGTACTTGAGTTCAAATATTTTACTTGCTAGCACTGACTGCAGTGAAAACAGAAAACATGACAGGGCAGTTCCAGCGGTCCCTCACCTGAAGGGTAAAGACACACATTGCATCACACTGAGATTTATGAAGTACCTCTCACAGGCACAGATGGGCTCCAGTGCCATTTATGATGTACTCACAACTACCCTAGGGAAAAGGAGGAGTCTTGATCTTAATTTATATCTGAAAAAGTGGGAAACAAACTGGTGTTTGTTGTGGAGCAAGAACCACCCATCTGTGTTTGCTACAACACAGGCTGTATTTTTCACTAGCAGAGTCAAGATAACCATCTTGAGAGAAGTAAGCTGACGGTTCAGGTACTGTGATAAGATTTGAGAACCTAATACTGTAGGGTGGCAACCAATCTGAGGGTTGTTAACGGGCTGCAAACTTTCCCTGGTCTTCTGGCTTCTTTCAATGCTGTTTTTCTGTCAACCCCACCTCATTTCACAACGTGAGCCACCACCATAGAAAGCCTGTCATGCTTGCATTTTAATCTTGAATTGTCAATGAAATTACTCAAAGCAAGGAAATTGCTCAATCTCTCAAATTACTCTGCCAATGTGATCAGTGGTTGGTGTTTACCAAGGCTTACAGGATCTGGTATGGAATTAGTTTCTTCACTTTATGTTTCAAGAGAAATCCAAGAAGACTGAAAACAGCAACTGGGGGCAAACCTCATCCTGGTCTGCAGCTTCCTCATGAGGGGAAGCAGAGGGATAGGCAGAGGTCTCTCCAGTGAATCAGTGACAGGACTTAAGGGAATGGCCTGAAATTGTGTCAGGGGAGGTTTAGGTTTTATCACAATAAGGTTGCTCTCCCAGAGGGTGGTTGGGCACTGAACAGTCTCCCCAGGGCAGTGGTCATGGCCTAAAACCTGCCAGACCTCAAGGACTGTTTGGACAACCCTCTCAGGGACAGGGTGGGATTGTTGGGGTGTCCTGGGCAGGACCAGGAGTTGGACTCGATGATCCCTGTGGGTCCCTTCCAACTCAGGCTATTTTATGATTCTATGAACTGTCGGGAGCCAACAACAATTATAAATGGTGCTTGAGAAACATGAGCTAGAAGAGGAGTTGAATTCATGTTTTCCTGGATGACAAAAGAGTCCAGCTCTTGGAAAGATGAGAGAATCCAGTTACACTTGATCCCTCATCTTGTTATCATCAAAACACAAAAAAAAAATGGGGGGAAAAATGGCATTCTAGATCAGATTTAAAGATTAACCAACGTTTTGCACTCTGATATATCCAGGCTCAGGTGTATATTAATAGAACTTGTTTATAGAACTTAAACTGCAACTTAAACATTCCTGTTTTACCTTTAAGACGGTGAACAACAAACAAAAAGCTTAGAGATCCCAAAACTGACTCCCCACAGAACTACTGAAATAGAATTTTCTGACTGGTGTGAGTGGGATTAACAGGCATGAATCAGTAAGCAGATTCCTAATGTTTATTCTAGAGCTGCTGGTAATCTAGCAGTGTAGTTTCTTTCAGAATTCAATTGGCATTTAAAGATCTGTCTGTCAAAGGAGACAGTTTTATTTAGATTCAAGTTCATTCCTACTCTCAGAAGCAGGTTCCCAAAGCTGTATTGGGCCAGCAATAACAATCACACTTTCTTGGCCAGAGCTTGCCTCTCTCTTGGGTCTGTGAATACAGCCTTGGTAGCACCTGGAAGAGTAGTCATAGGCCCTGCACACCACTAGTTCACAGCGCAGGTAAACCACTGGATTGCTCCAAACAAACTGGAAGGCCTTGAATTTAAACCTCAGGATGTGTCCGTGGGGTGAATAATATGTAGCATAGGTAGAATCTCGAACACACCTGAAAAGAAGCAAAATAAACCTCTCATGAATACACACTGCAGTCAGTCATTTATATGCAATAGAACACATCACATGAGAAGTGCTTTCTAAGCATAATGAAACTGGGTTTGGAAACCTGCCAGCAGGAAAACCAAAATGCCCTTCTGTGGCAGAAATGAACCATGATACCTCCTCCTCAGGCTCTTGTGTGTCCAGATACCTGGTGTTTGTGTGTTTTTTGAAGGTAAATTAACTGTACCCAAGGTGTGACACTGTCACCTTTTGGATAATAACAATCCATGGTGAACTGGCCATAGCCACTCAGTCTACTTGTCATTTTTAGCTGTGGGGTATGTGTGTTGTATTTTGGGTCAGTTCACCCCCATTCACCAAATGCCCATGTTTATTAATTAGAAGGGAAGGGAAAGGGAAAGGGAAAGGGGAAAGGGAAAGGGGAAAGGGAAAGGGGAAAGGGAACAGATATAGGAGTTCAAAGCCAGTTCTATCTGCAATTGTTATGCATAAGAGCTCACCCGTTCCTGATTATATCATAGGTTACTGCTGTTGAGTTATGGGGAGTTGGAGATGCCACACACGTGTCCAGAAATAGCACCAGGTTTGGATCAGAGCTGTGCAGGTAGGCTTGAAGGAACAAATCCTGGTTGATATGGGCATAGTATGGCGAGTCGTACACTGGCCGTGAGAAGTATGAGGAGTCATAAAACGTAAGGTTTACATCATATCTGCTGTACTGAGTTTCATTGACTTCAAAATTGTTGTCCGCGACGTACATCGTTTGTGCCCATGTGTCCTGGAGCATCTTGCAGTTGACATGCAGGTGAAGATTTCTGTTTCTTGTGATTACAGTACCTGAAGAGGACCCTTTAATAACATTGGAATAGCTGATTGTATTGTTGTTTCCCTGTTTGGTGCATAAAATCAAAGGCAAAATTAATTCGCATGGTCAGGTACCCCACTGTACCTTCTAAACTTTGTTGTATCCTTACAGCAATGTGCACATTAAAAACATCATTTCCTAGAAAGTCTGCTGTGGAAAAGTTTGAATCCAGTAGTTTTTGTCCTCAAGATAAGAATCTGTAATCTCCATGTGAAATACAGTGCCTACAACATTGGCCTAGAAAACTGCTCACATTAAATGCAGAACATAACTGTACGATGCTTTAAACATTAAAGACGTGAAGGTTCAGGTCCAGCACTGTATTTAAGCTAAAATTTGGCTTTAAACATGATTGGTCATATTTAATGAAAGCTTTGAGATGTTTTCAACCATCACATTTAGCCTGGAACCCTGAAAGTACCAAACATTTTCTTTCTTCCACAACTTATTCCTCAAAAGATCAATAACAGCTATGAGGGAATGCCCGGGCAGCAGATGCAGGAAATACAAGCGCTAACAA
Source organism: Pachyramphus minor (assembly GCA_013397135.1). Lineage (NCBI taxonomy): Eukaryota > Metazoa > Chordata > Aves > Passeriformes > Tyrannidae > Pachyramphus > Pachyramphus minor. Next base: position 1,394,859 of record VYXB01007198.1, on the reverse strand, counting down.
ACTTTATCCCTTGGAAGAAGGAGAGGACACTTCCAGTCCCTGCAGACCCCAGTATAGCTTCCAATTTGTGCTGGTTTTCAAAGCTAATTCTTCTGTTTGAATTTTTACATCCACCCAACATTTGCCCGTTTTGTTGGAACATTTATTCCTACCTCTCTGACTGTGCCGCAGCGGGTGTACGGAATGTCGAATACAACAGACTCTGATGTGATGTTGGGCGAGCAAAAGGGGTCATTCAGGGTGAGATTCCAAACAGAATAGCCGTGGGACTGAAGGAAGTATCTGCTCACAACTACATGCATGTAGTCTGGCAAACACAGCAGCGCTAGTGGATGGCAGAGAAAACATGTTACAAGCTCGCTGAAGTGTCCCAAAGAAGGATGGAAGTTGTGAATTAAATTAAAAATATCTTTTGAAGAAGCAACTGATATGGCAAAAGGAGTTCAGAATCCAAACTATGTACTTGAATCTGTACAAAAATGCTACAGATCTAATTTAAAATAACATGAAATGGGTGAAATCGGTACAACGAGATTAAAAATCGGTGAACTAGCAAATAATCGAGAGGCGATTTTTACTTCTGCTTTAAAGATGAACTTACTGGTGCTTTCGTCTGCTGGAGTGGAGTAATAGTTGGCCTGAAACCCTCTGTATGTGTATCGAGAGTTGCTGTGAAATTGGACAGTCATCAGGTTTGAGGAGGACGTGTATGTGCGATAATAACCAGAGCAGAACTTCCCAAGGAGAGGAGAGGTGTGGAGGGGCCCATCATAGACTTCTATGTAGTCAGAGAGGCATCTGCCACCTTCCATCCTGGGGAGCAAACATGAATACTTAGTTAAATCCTTTTTTTTTTTTGTTCTCTCTCGTTTATTTTTTTTTTTTACTCAGATTATCTGTTTATAGCAGAACATTTTACTGATGTATCAAATACTTGAGACAGAAATTTCTGTCTCATTAGATGCCAGACACATTTTTGACTAAACAAGCAAAAATGAACACATTTCTCATCTCAGATGTATTTCAAAGCTTTGAAAAATATCCTTGAAATCAAGTAGGCCTCTGCTCAGTAAGTCAAAGTTGTCTGTCCCATACGTTCATCTTCCCAAGTAACAAATTCTTACTTACTGAATATCTCCAAATTGAAGCGTGACAAGGAAGTTGCTCTTTACTTCTATTTCCCACACACAGTTGGCATTGTTTGGATAATTTCTGGGGTAAAATGGGCTCTGTAATGTACCAGATGAAGAGGAAAGCAAGCCACCACAAGAATAATCTTCTGCAGAGAAAAATATGAGAAGGAAAAGATATGTATATACCATTTAAAGTTGTTTTTGGAATGCACCTACATAATGTCTAAAATTCAGAGGCAATGACTTCTACCAGCTTCCATGGTCTTTTTATTAGGTTCATATACATCTGAATACAGGTTAAGAGATGCTAAACACACGGATTAGCTTTTATAATATTGATCATCAGTGTCTGCACTAGCAGGATATGAATATTTGACATAGAACTGCACAATTATTGAGGTTGGACTTCTGGAGGTCAGCTATTGCTTCAAAGAGAAAAAGTCCCAGCTGAGCCTGGTTCACCCCTATTACAATTGCTAATGACAAAAGGGAAGGGGAAAAAAGATCAAATTTTGTTTTAAAATAAACATGAAGAACTTATGCCACAGTAAAAAAATTGTATGATGTATATGTAGATCAGTTGCAGCTTAATCAAAGACCAGGGGAATTAAGATCTAAAAAAAGTCTAGTAGTAAAATGAAGTCAAGGATTTCTAGGATACTTTCAAGGGCAAACTCAAACTATTCTGAGAAAAAAGAAATGTATAAATCTTTTAAATTATATTCCAAATTAGAAGAAAACCCCCCACATTTACTTCTTTCAACCTAAAGAATGAATAGGACACCTACTGTAGTCTAAGGGACTTCCAATTTTTATTTTCAGTTTCTAGCAAACATTAAGGCCCCTCCTCTCACTGGTCCAACATTGACAATGTGAATGGAAGCCTTTTCATCTGGGGACCCCACATCAGATGTCCCTTGTATGTTCTGCCTGAGGATCAGGAGACACTTTTTCACTGTGAGACTGACTGAGCCCATGCACGGATTGCCCACAGAGGTGGTCAACTCTCCATGCTTGGATACAGCCAAAAGCCATCTGGACATGAACTTAGGCAACCAGCTCCAGGTGACATGGCTTTAGTAGGTGGGTTAGAACAGATGACCTTGGGAAGTTCCCTCCAACACCAATCAGCCTGTGATTATGTGAACCATAACTGGAGGGGTCTATTTGCTCCTGCCACAAGTCCCATGAACCTACCTGAGGCTGATGTCATGGAGGTTGTCCAGCTGGAAGTATCTGGTGCTGTAGCACAGTAGCAGCAAGTGAGAGCATAATGTTTTACCCAAGACCAGGAGCCCAGGGCAGGTCACCCCTCCCCAAAGTAAAACCCAGGGATACAGGAACCCAAACCCCACAGTCAACATTGTAACTTGGTGGGACCCAGCAAGAGCAACCTCAGCCATCCTGGGACTCTGTGACCCTAAGCAGCGACAGGAGGTGACCAGACCCTTGAGCCCTCCAGTCCCACCTGAGCTCAGTGACAGGGTGGGAGTCGAGCTGGAGTTCCTGGTGCTGCAGACAGAGCAGCAGCCACACTTGCTCCTCCACACAGCTGCCCAAAGGAGTTCACTGCACTGCACCTGAGCACATCAGCCCTCTTGATTTGGGGAAAACAAGTGGTTAACCCTGAGCAGGAGCACTGGTCTCTGCAG
>VYXB01007198.1:1362544-1389412 GCA_013397135.1 Pachyramphus minor | reverse complement strand
GCCACCCCACCCCATGCCCGCCTCACCCCAGGGCTCGGGCACAGGCAGCCAAGGCCCCGCAGTGGGCACGGAGCCGCCCCGGAGCCCACGGCCAGCCCTCCCCCCACAGGACTCACTCCACATCCGAGAACCGGAGCTCCACTCTGCGGGCCGGGTCCCACAGCCGAATGCGCCACACGCAGCGGGCGTTGTTGGGGTAGGAGTTGGGGTAGCCCGGGCTCTGGAAGGAGCCCCACAAACTCTGCAGTAAGCCACCACAGGAGACTGTCCCTGCAGAGAGGAGCAGAGCCCGGGCACGGGCAGAGACCTCTTGGCATCCCATCGCCTGCAGCCGTCAGAGAAAGGTCCCACCAAGGAGGCTCTGCCACAGCCACACAGAGACCCTCCCTCCCGGGCACGTGGCACCACCCCAAAGCATCATCCTGCTGTCCCCCCAGCCCAGAGCATGGCTTGTGCTTGGCCTGTGCAGTAACCCCAATCTGTGGGGTTGGTCATCCAACAAGACACCTGGGGCAGGAGATAACCAGACCCCTTAAGCCTTCTGCACCTCAATGTGGCACTGGGGCAGATGGAGTTGCAACTATGGGGTGCTGCAGGGAGAACTGCACAGCATTTTGTCCAAGAGGAAAACCCAGCTGGCAGTCAGCCCTGTCTGAAAGTCTGGCTCTTTCCAGAGAGGGGACAAGGGATGAGAGGCCATGGGCAGAAACACAGGAGGTTCCACCTGAATATAAGGAAACACTTTTTCACTGTGTTGGTGGCTAGGCACAGGTGGTAGAGACACAGATTGCCCACCCAGTTGGTGGACTGTCCATCACAGAAGAGAGCCAAAAGCCGCCTGATCATGTCTTGAGCAGTCAGCTCCAGGTGACCCTGCTCTAACTATGGCTTAGGACCCCATTACTCCAAGGTCCCTTCTAATCTCAGCCATCCTGTAATTCTGTGATCCATAACTGAGGGTAGAAACTAGTGAGACCCCATAACCCCTCTGGACATACCTGTGGTCCATAGCATGGGGGGCATCACGCTGGAGGCAGCTCTCTCTGCAGGGAGAGAGCAGCAAAGTGAGAGTGTAGTGCTTTGCCTAAGAGGATCACCCTGCTGGGAGACCCCCCCCCACCATCCAAGGGGAACCCTGGGACAATGAAACCCAGAACACACAGTGGGCACTGTAATGAGACAGGACCGAGTAGCTGCAATGCCAACTGCCCCAGCACTTGCTCAAGGGCATCCCCACTGAGGCACCATGAAGATCAGTGCAAAACCTCTCCCACTGAAGAAGTGGCTGCTCGGTCACAAAGGATCCCAAGCAATCCTGCATCATCCTGAGCATCAGGGATGTTACCCACAGTCTGTTAGTGCAGCCCACATCTGGGTCTTCTGCTCTGATGAACACAGAGCATGCCAGAGGCAGAACACCCTGTGGAAAAGTAGTACATAAAAAGAAATCTCTGCTTACCTGCTGGTGGAGGCACTGTTAGTCCTGAGTCTGCAAAGAGAGAAAACCAGAGGGTGTGAGGCACTCAGATTCCTCATCTCTCCTCGGAGTACATACCATAATCTCATAGAGACCTACGAAGGGATCCATGAGGAGGATGACCCGGCTAAAAACCACCCCCCTCCTTATTCTGCACAGGAGCAGTCTCCTAAATCCCAGATCTCCCGAGCACAATCTGCAAGTGCAGGAAGAGTGCTCCGTCTGAAACACGGACCCCTACATCAGGGTCATGGATCTGTGACCCGCTGCTGCCCTGCAGAGCACAGAGCAAGGGCTGGACAGACTTCACCCAACCTCACACAAACTCCAGGGGGGTTTTCCTCAGGAAACTGCCCCCAAAACACAAAAACCCACCTGAGCATATGACAGAAGCATCTCCATGATGACAGACATAGTACTGGTAGTTGTAGGGGCACTTCCACAAATAATCTTCATACCCTGCACAATTCACCTCCGTGATGACGTATGGGTATGAGTCGCTCGAAGGGAAACTGTGCCTCACTCCAAGGGGTGACCCGCAGCCAAGCTGCCTGCACACAACCTCAGCATCTTCTATGTCCCACAGGTATCCACACACCTTCTCCCAGTCTCCGTAGTACAGGATTTCCACATTGCCCGCACAGCGGTTGGGGCCACCGCTCAGCCTCAGCGACAGCTCTGGGAGAGACACAAGCCCCTGTGTCAGGCCAGCACTGCTCTGGGCTCAGGCAGTGACGTTGGACAGCAGAGTACAGGCTCCCAGGTCCTCCCCAGGCACCCATCTGCACCCACAGCACAGCTCAGGGCTTGCAGCCCCTTCTTGGGCTCCCATGCTGAGGGACAGACACTCTGGGCCAGCAGCAGGTCCCATCCCCGCGCCCAGGGCCACCAGAAAAGGCCTTGGCAGACACACTCACCATCAGCTATGGTTGGAACTGGGGAGGAGAACAAGGAGGGAAAAAAACACAAAGAGAGAAAATGAATTAAGACAAATTATGTGGGAGCTGTCAGTGTTCTCTACCCTTTCCCCAGTGAATCAAGTTCCCAGTGAAGGGCACAAGTGATAGATCTTTTTATCCCTAGCAAGGAGGCTGGTTGCTGGAGGGCAGAGCCATCCCTGAGTTCCTGGCTCCTGGGTAATTTACTTCTTGCATGCATCCCTGGCCCCATCCTAGGGCAAGCATGAGCTTTTTCATCATAATAATTTGTTCCTAAGAATAAATACTACAGAAAACTATAACTATCTTGTGAAGTAATAATCTGGTAAATTCTATTTACAAGTTGTGGAGCCAGCTGTTGTTGGGGGATGTACTGCTTCTTCTAGAGAAGAAAAAAACATAGATGATACCATATGTGAAGGCCAAAAAGGCAAATATAATATGGAACTTCCTGAATCCCTGTTTCAGTCTCCAGGAATTAGTAGCCAAAAAATTCTATATCTAGGAGATTTTATTTTAGTAAATCACAGCAGTTTTTCCTTCCATTAACCATCAGATCTCTTTGTGAACCCAGCAAAAACCTAAAACTGTCCCAGAGAGTGCCAAGTGCCCTTGAAGTCAGACCAGTTTTCTCAGGGTATCCAGCCCCCTGAGCTGGAAGACAGGGATGGGGAGCAGAATGAAGCCCCCATAATCCAAGGGGAAATTGTCAGGGACACCCACAAATCTATGGGGTGGATGGGAAGCACCCAAGGGAGATGAGGGACTCAGCCTAGAGAAGAGTAGACTGAAGATTGCTCTCTACAATTACCTGGAAGGAGATTGTAGCCAGGTGGGGTCAGTCCCTTCTCTGAAGTAACAAGTGATAGGACAAGAGGAAATAGCCTGAAGTTGGACCAGGGGAGGCTTAGATTGGAGATTAGGGAGAATTTAATCATGGAAAAGGTTGTCAAGCCCTGAAACAGGCTGCCCAGGGCAGTGGTGGGCTCACTGTCCCTGAAGGGATTTAAAAGACGTGTGAATGTGGGCATGTATAGGTGTAAATTGTGGGCTATGGCTTAGTGGTGGGCTTGGCAGTGCTGGGTTAATGGCTGGGCTGATGATCTAAGAGGTCTTTTCAAACTTAAACAATTCCCTGATTCTCTCTGCTGGTTTCACCTGATCTGATCAGAAGCTGAGGGCTCTGCTACTGGCATGAGAATAGGCCGTGAACAACTGCCTCTCCCTCCCTTCCTCCAAACCAAAGGAGGACAAAAATCCTAAGAGGAATGAAGGTGACACAAAATATATGGGGAGATGGTCAGAGCAAGGCCAGTGACAAGGGAGGCTGTGCATCCAAAAGCTCCCTGTCACAGGTTCTGCTCACGTTCCCACTACATCTAAGCTTCTCTCATTCCCTTCCACTTCCAACACCGCTGACTTCATCAATGCGATGTTGCTGACTGCCGCTGGAGTCAGTAACTGGGTCAAAGAGGGGTTTTCCCTGCTAAGGCTCCTGTACAGCTGATGGAAAACCTCCAGGTGGCACTAAGAGATCGAGGGTGTCCCGTAGGATAGAGCTCTGGCACCCGGGAAAAGGTGATCTCCTTCCTAGTGCTTCTGTGATCAGGTGACAGCACCGAACATATCAAAATTAATAAACATAACCCAAATTAATGAGGGCATTTCATGTGAGTGCTGCTCTGTCTCTGTATAGGCCATTGGAAAATGGTCTACAAACCTGTATTCAGTCAAAATTTGTCTGTGCAAACTGTGGCTCTGGGCTTTCAGATACTCAGAAACTGCTGTTTTTAACGTGGCATTGTGATCTCAAGGTTTTAGCCCAAGGACTGATTTAACTAATCTCTTCATTGCAGTGATGGTTCTCATTCTTTCTCTGAGAAGAGGGACACACATTCACTTATATGCTGCATTTTAAGTGCCTGTATGCACTCCCATATAGATTCTGCATGGGTGCATTCAGACCTGAGAGACTTCAGTCTGAAGGATACTGAGCCCCTGACTAAGCTGGTGGGTTGGCTACATTGGCTACAACTAAACTAGAAGAATTTTCAAATGCAATCATCAGCCTGGAGAGAATATTTAGCAATGCCAATTCTATAAACTATGTGCATTTTTATATAACTTTAAAGTTACCTGTTGTTAGAGGCCTTTCTGGTACAGCATCTCCTGTTGTCCAAGCTGCAGACAGTGTCAACACAAGCAAAAACAACAACAAGAAAATATTACATGAATTAAGTAATGAAGATGGGAAGTTTCCATGCACAGGATCCCCTGGTGGCACTGGCAAAGGGATGTCACCTGTATTTCAAGGGACGGGGTTATTTCCAGCTACTGTTGGTGATAAAAATCCTCCTCTCAACATCAGAAGTGGAAATATGCCCTCACTGATTAATATCATGTATCATAAAACTTGTAACATTGGCTCTGAAACTCACAGTTTATGGATTTAAAGTTATTTTTGGATGTAGAAGATCCTAATAGGGACATGTGTAATGTTTTCAGTTTTAAGGGTACTTTACAGTGCATCCCACCACACTGCTCTCATATATGCAAGCCTTTAAATCTGAGTTAATTAGATGGTAATGAAAAGATTAAAGAGTAACTCAGTATTTTTCAGCTGAACATCAACATCCCAGCTTAGTTTTCAGTATCACTAATTGAACCTCAAATATTTATGGAGGGAGTAAATAATAAGGACATTAAAAACCTGAGGAAATAGCCCTAAACAGTTATTTCTTTCCACCATGTGCGTGGGAGCACAGAAAGGGAAAGCAGGATTTTGCTTTTTTCATCAGTCCAAGCCAAGCTCATTCCAGAATTTTACACCTGAAAGAGGAAGGGATGGAAAGACAGCAGCTTTGGCAACACTTTTGATCTTTTTCCATCCTAGCCTTCTGCATAAAGAATGTAACAGCAGCTGCTTAAAAAGAAATGCCTCGTCCCTCCCAGCACCACGCTGGCACTCTGATCACCCAAGGAAACCTCACCTGAAAAATGGGAAGGTGTTTTTTGAACACAAAAAGACTATTTTACCCTGTTGGAAGCATCCTCCCTCCCATCAGACCCCCCAGTGCCTCTGCAAGCAAATTAAATTACATGTGTAACAGGAATCAGCCTGTGGGAAATTAGAATTAAAAAAAAAAATACAGTAATTCCTATTTATATTTTAATAGTTACAATAATAATAGGATAGGGACATGTGCCATACTTGTTTTATCTAGGACATTTGGTTATTAAACACCAATGTGTTGGCCTTAGGAAAGTGCCTAATCAAATACAAACTCCGTGGTTCAAAGTGTACCTCTTTAAAATAAACGTATCTTTAGTCCAGAAAATACTTATTAGTCTTTAAATCCATTACCCCAATATAAAGAATTGGAAAATTATATCATTGGCTTTACAGTATATTAATTTGATTTTATTTTACTGGGCTCTTTAAAAAAAACGGTGAGAAAAAAATTAAATTCATTAAGCAGTTTCAATAAAACTGATTTGCTCAGCTCATAGGTTTGACCTGCTCGTGGTTTTCAAAAGGTCTGAGCTGTGCTGGTAAATCCTCTTTTATCCTTAAATCTCAGCATTATCCTGGGGTGAAATATAGCCACGGAGGTGGTCAGAATTGAGACCTGTTACCTGCATCCACCTGAGTTTGAAGACTTATCATCAGCATCCAACACAAGATCATGGTGGCAGCCATCCCCTTGGAGCTCCTGGTACAGGAGGGCACCAGAATTTATAGGCAGGGACTACACTAAGGGTGTAGCTCAGCAGCCCAATCTCTCGCTTCAGTAGGTCAATACCACATTCCCCACTGCTCTCACTTCCCTAACTTCCATGGCCACATGTTTGATTTGTTAACCAGGATTTATAACTTCCTGGTTCTGCAAGAAGACACCACCTGACATCTGATTCAGGGGCAGCAGAGATCAAAAGTGGTTGTAATGGCTGCTATTTTACCACCCCATCCCTCTCTGGCTGTGAAGTTCAGTTGTGGTCAGTTATGTGACACGTCCCTTTCTTGCTCTTAGGTTTGAGCTGAATCTGAGCCAAAGCTGTTTTTTAAGATGGTGAAGAAGCTTTCCTTTTTGGGGCTGCACATGTGGAAGGGTAAGACCGTGGTGGGAAACAATTGAGGGGCTTATGGAGACCCTTTGTACTGGCCTAGACTGGCACATCCACCTGCTGCTGGGAGGGCATCAGGCAGAGACAACCATCATGTCTCCCATCCCTTAACGTTGTTGTGAAAGTACAGTTTCAGGGACTGAGTCAAATCATCATGTTTGGAAAAGACCTCCAAGATCATTGAGTCCAGTTGTCCCCCAAGTGCCACCCCCACATGACTTCTGAACTCTTCCAGGGATTGTGATTCCACCAGTTCTCTGGGCATCCTGTTGCAATGCTTTGTGAAGGACCTGTTCCATCCTGTTCCAACCCTTTTGTGAAGGAATTTTTCCTAATATCTAACCTAAACATCCTGGAACAATCTCAGACCATTCCCTCTCGTCCTTTTATCACACTTAATTACCACAATATTTCTCAAATATTAGTTATGTACCAACCTTCTAGAGGTAGAAGAGTTTGGAATTAGAATGCTGAGTTGTCCTGCATTCCCCCAGACTGCATTTATGTGTATTTCAGTCCTAACAGATGTAACAAAAACGTGCAGTAAAAGTGAGTATCTTCATCCTCTTCTGACCTCCCCCTGTTCATCCTTCAGTGTGCTCTGACACCACCAGGGCAGCAAGACTCAGTATGTTTAAGCTCTGCAAGCTGTCTACAGCAAATCTGAAACCCCCAGAATGACATTTTGACTTTTGTCTCAAACCCAAACCAAAATTCAGTGGTCATACACTGATGATTGTTAAACAGTACAACCCTTCCCTGACAACAAGGAGTGTTAGTCTGGGGATAAGGACAAGTATAGAAAATAAAGGAAAAATCATCCCAAATTCTCTGTTTCTGAAGCCCTTAATAGCATTACAGACCCCTTGACACAGTTCTCCCACTGGGATTTACCACATATTTAAGGTAACAGTTAAATAATTGCATCCACTGGAACTCTGCAGTGGATTTTTACACAGAGAAAATATCATGGTTGGGTTTCGGTGGATCCAAGTCACCATCAAAGAACCTACATTTGCACAGCACTGCTAAATTTGGCAGTGTCTTAACAGTGTAGAAAACCACAGAATCACAGACATATTTAGCCTGGAAGGGACCTCTAGAGGCCGTCTGGTCCAACCCCTGCCTCAAAGTAGGGTTATCTTCAATCAGTCAATCTATCAACCTTCAAAATGTCTCAGGGTCTTAGTTATTTATGTAAAGCAGAATTCTGCATTTTCTTTTATAGAAAAAATGTACAAAAACTTCTAGTTGATAAAAATTTGACATGATAGTTGTTCTTACTGTTATTTTTGGATGGGTTTGTGTTTATTACTGATTGGTAAACACACTTCTCAGAAACCCAGAAACAGGTTTCTCGTGCCTCATGAGACATGCAGTGCATCTGTCCTGGACAGCCAGCACCCAAACTCAACCTCACACAGCAGAGGAGAACCAAAAGGAGACCAAAAGGAGAAGGGAAGCACAAACTCCATCGTGAGAAGGGAGAAAAATGAAAGGATTTGCTTGTTACACATGCAAACAGTTCATCGACTTTGTAAACATGGGTAGACTTTTCTCCTCATGGTTTTGCAAGGCAGGTGGAGGAAGTGGTCATTCAGAGGGACTGAAGGAAGCAAGGGATGTGGTTTGGTAAACAAACTGTTGCATACCTTGAGAGATGAAAGAAAAACAAAAACATTAAAAACACTGAAAGTGCAAAAAAACTGGCAGTATTTGAACGTAAAAAGAGAAGACGTGAGGCAACTCCAAGCAGAAAGGCTGAGGCAAGCTCAGGATGGCTTGTCCACACAAACCCCAATGGCAAGGATCACTGCATGGCCATCTTACTCCAGGGCTGGCATTCTCTGCATGGAGACCCACATCCCAGTTCCTCTGTCCCTGGATAAAAAGAGAGTGTGGTGGATTGATCTTGGCTGGCTGCAAGATACCCACTCACCCCCTCTCTCATTCCTCCTCCTCAACAGGGCACAGGAGGAGAAAATAGGGTGAAAACGTTGGGTTGAGATAAGGATGGGGAAATCACTGTCAAATGGAAACCAGAATCAACTTACAGAAATACAATTTCATTGCCAATTAAAATAGAATTTGATAGCAAGAAACACAAGTTAAATAACACCTCCCCCACTGTTTACCCAGGCTCAGCTTCACTTCTTCATTCCACTCCTATACCAACCCCCTCCCTGAGTGGCACAAGGGGATTAAGGGAAATCAGTGGTCAGTCCACAGCATTTTGTCACTGATGCTCTGTCCTCATGCTCCACTGTGGGTCCTTCCCATGGGCTGCAGTCCTTCAGGATAATCCAAAATGAGCTCTCCATGGCCACAGCTCCTTCAGAAAATGTCCTCTTGCTCCAGCACAGGGCCCTCCATGGACTGTGGGGCCACCTCTGGTCTGACACATGGAAAACCTCCTCCTCCTCCATCTTCTCTAACCTTTGAGTTCACAGGGCTGCTCCTCACCCCTGAATCTTCATTCTCTGACCCCTTCCATTTAATGCACTGCTTTATTTGCAGTGGTTGCTACATGGTCCCTGATAGGGCAGAAGAAAACTGAAGAGCCAGTGGCAAAATAGTACAGAGCTATTGAGCTTGGTTTTACACAAAAAGATGTTTCTTCCCACCAGGTAGGGTGGCTGATGGGGTGGGGGATTTTGTTGACACTTGGCTCTTTTCACCAGAGCTGGAACTGGATGAAAACATGTGCAAACACTAATTTCAGTTTAGATCCATCATTGCTTTAAAGGTCAACTATGCAATGAAATGCTTGTCCTTCGGGTAGGAAAAAGGATGCAAGGCATTCACGCTTTTTTATTAATTATTATTAACATTCAGTTCCCACTAACTCCTTTAAATTTAACTGATACCATAATTTCTAGCACAGCATCCATCATGTTTCCCTGTCATGGGACACATCCAGGGCCAGAAAGCAGGTACCAATCACTCACCCTAAGCTGAGACAGCCCCCGTGGCACACCCCTTCACTGGTCCCCAACCACTCTCCCCATTTTTCAGTTTCCTTGCACCTCTGTCCAAAGCTTTGTTTGCACAAGTGTTACCAAAGCAAATTGTAAGGTAGGAATTGTTTCATTGCACAGGGAAATCAAGATTTATGATTAAACGATGTTTGCTTGGATCAATGAAGATTAAATGATTTAGTCAGACACCGGAAACAGCCGTGCTACCTGTCCATGGGAATACCAGCTTCCCTCCTCATGGAGGTCTCCTGCCACCCCTCTGCTGCACTTGCTTCCAGTAACAGCCATTTCTCATGGGCATTAAGTTACAACTGTGTTCCTTAAGCACATCTGTGCACATTTGTGTTCCTTAAGCACAGTGGTGCACCTGGCAGCATGTGAACAAGAGAAAACAATGTCAAACTGACTTTTCCTGTAGAAGACTTGCTGGCACTCCTGGGTCCCTGGCCTCTCTGGCTGCTTTGCTCACCCATACAGCCCTTCCTCTAAAGGTTCCTCCATATCCTCAACAAATTCCCTCAGCTCTGCTGCAAGCTTTTTTCAGTCCACCCACTATCTCCCTTGTCATACAGCTGTGGCTGTGTTCACTGTGGATGCCTGAGAGCCCATGCCCAGCTAGAACAGGAACAATCAAAGATGTTACTTGATTACAGTGTCCCAACAACAGAGAAGCTGTGGGCAACCATATGGACACTGCAGTCCCCACCACATGGCTGCAGGGGTGTCTTCTTGCAGTTCCTTTCCCAGGTTCTATTGCTGGCTCCCTCTTCTCCAGCAGGCATGACATTGAGATCCACACTGGCAGCTCACAGGAGGTCTCCATGCAGGAGGGCAGAGAGTGTTTGTCCAAGACCCATTCCTGGTGTGTCACGGGTGAGAGGATCCAGGCAAGCAGGTGGGGACAGCTCTTCGTGAGAGCCAAGAGCTCTACAAGGAAATAGTCTTATCAATCTTATGATAATTAGGTTCTATGACATTTCTGAACAGTAACCCTACTCCAACCAGAAAAAATGCGGAGAAAAAAGGCTCAACACAAATTCAGGTTGAATTCAGCAAACAGTTTCATTCAAGCAAAATGTTAAAGTGTGAAAAAATTCTGTTCTGTACCTGTCATAACAAAATGTTTCAAATACAGTTGTTGGACATTGACTCAATCTGAGCTTTAAAGCTTGAAGAGCCTGAGAGCCTTACAACACATTTCCGTTGGGGCAGGGTAAGATTGCAGCTGAAAAATTAATTATTCACCAGCTCTGCTATTATCAAACGGCTTTTGCATGCCCAGAAGAGACATTGTACTGTTGAGGAAGAGAGGGGACTTGGATTATCTAGGAAAGGTGCTAGGCAGATGGTGATGAAAGACATGGAACTTGTGCCTAATCTCATTTTGTACTGTTCCTCATCTGCTTGGCTGCCCCTCCTCTGCTTCCAGCTCCCCTCCCTCTCCCAGACCTCCACTGACTCCAGCCCACCCCCACTAACGAACACCAACCTCTTTGAATGCAACAAGATTTGGTTACCAAATGTCAGGATGAGGTAAGAGAAACCAAGCACTTTTCCCTTACAGCGAGGGGACGCTGTGCAGAGCAGGAACTGTTTGATCTCTGTTTACTTTCTGATAGCAAACACCACAATATTTTACACAGCCCATCAGAGCACAAGATATGCCTTTATATGAACATACACCCATCACTCCTTAAGTCAACACACTCAGACCTGCAGTTGGTAAAGGCAGATGAAACAGATGAAGGGTCAGTGGCAAAATCTCAATGGTAAAAGAAAGATCAATGAAAATTAGAATGTCCAAGAATGAACTTGTCATTATGAAGTCTCAATACCTAAGATTTACATAAACAGTTACTGCAACAGAGGCAATAATGAGACCTAGAGCAGGGACTAGGATTGAGGCTTCCACACTTTTAAACAACCTTTAGTCAGTGCTAAAAACTGTTCCTTACACTGCAATCCTTTGTGCCTGGCACTATGTAGGTGGAAGCACAGAGAACTCTCCTACCCTGGCCAACTGGTAATCAAGTGTTTAATCTGGTTTTCTGGGATCACAGATTAATTTGGCTGCTTCTCACCTTGGGCATTTCTTTGCTGAATAGACTATCTCTTAAGCCATTTTAAGATGGGAACTGCCCATGCTCAGAAAGAAAATAACTTCAGCTCTGCTCTGTGGGGACCAGGAACAGGACCCAGGGAATGGCTGGAGCTGTGTCAGGGCAGGGTCAGGTTGGATCTCAGGGAAAGGTTCTTCCCCCAGAGGGTGTCTGGGCACTGAACAGGCTCCCCAGGGCAGTGGGCACAGCACCAAGGCTGACAGAGCTCCAGGAGGGTTTGGATGATCCTCTGGAGCACAGGGTGTGACTCTTGGGGATGGTCCAGTGCAGGGCCAGGAGTCAGACTCGATGATCCTTGTGAGTCCCTTCCAACTCATCATATTCTGTGATTCTGTGAAATAGCAGAAGCCGAAAAAGGCAAGCAGTGACTTGCAGAAGGAGGGTAGGTCCAAAACATTTTATTTTTTGCTGAAGCCAGGAAGGAAAATAATTAGCAAAATGATCCATTAAACCACAATCCATAAAAAAGTCATTGAAAAGTAAAAATGCTACCATAAACTTAGGGATAACCCAGAGCATTTGACCTGTATTACAGCTTAAAAATTTACATCTTCTTGTAACAAAGGACTCTAGACCCAAAGTTGGTGCTGATGTTCCCAACCTCTCATGAGTTGCTTCACCCCCAAAAGTGACAAAACATATTGTTTTGTCATTGCATAAAGTTTAACACTGCTATCAAACAAATATTGACAATCTTCCTACGTAGTTTCTCTCCCACCATATAATGAAACAGTTCTATGTATTATTAACACATACTTTTGCCTATCCCGTTTGGCCAACTTCCTAAACAATCCATCTCACCTAGATTTGAATTTAAGACAATAGTTTCATTAATTCAGCTGGGCTGATCACTGATGGTTATAAATTTAGCAGTTGTGCCTCCTTTTTCCAATATGACCTGTAATCACATCAAACACTTCTGCCATCCTGACAAAATAAATAAGATCACAGCCAGACAAAAAAAAGTCTAAGCCAAGGGCATTTGTATTAAAAAGGAGAGAGTGTATCCATAAAGTCATTTAAAAGGTGAAAACACAAAAATGTGCTTCAGGAGGGGAACAGCTGTTTGACCAGCACAGACACATGACTGAGTTCTGCAGTTGTATTCAGAGGCAAAACTGACTTCCAGCACCAAATGCCAGAAATTCAGGCAATTAAGGCTGTGCCCTTGGAGCCTCCCACTCACAGAGACCCAAGTGCTTACCCAAGCCATGAGTGCAGGTCCCTGCTCTGAGGGACCAGCCCCAACCCTCCTCACTCCTGCACTGGCCTCCCACAGGAGGTTTGGGATCAGATCAAGGCACTGTTCTCTGCCTTAGGTTTCTCTGCCACTTCCCATTCCTTGCTCTTCAGAGTCACTGCCCAGTGTCTGGAAATAATTTTCTGTGGCCATTGTTTTAAATAAAACAATTATATTTCTTTGCTGAAGCAGACTCTCCTGGAAGCACAGTTTCCCTGCTTTGGCAGAGGGTTGGCAAGGGTCTGATTCAGAAAGAGAAAATCCCTTAAAGCAGATCCCAACCAGACTTCAAGACTGTGAGAATTGCAACCCCCATTTTACAAAAAACATACTGGCAGCTCATCACAATAATGAGGTGCCAAGCAAAACTTAGGGGCAAAATCCTCAGAAAACCATGTTTCTTGCCAACACTCAGCCCTGCCTGAGCCCTTGAATAGGACTTTGAGACCCAAGGGAGCTGTAGGGTGGTGCCACCCCCTCTCTGCACCAGCCATCTGCCCTGCATTGTGCTCAACTGCTCCACTTCCAATGACACCTGAAATGACACAGCACCTCCCCCGAGTTCCCGTTCAAGATCCCTCACAGAATGGCTCAAACCACACAAAAAGGAAAAAACCCCAATCATAACATGATGTGCTTTTGTAAATACAAGGCTGTCTGACTCCTGCAAGCCCATCCCAGGCTGTGTAACTTGTTACCCTCCTAAGCAATGCCCAATTCCATAAAAAAATATGCCTGACTTGGACATACAGAAATCCTGTATTAACCCTTCTGAGCCCTTGTTGCCTGGGAGAAATGCAGGCAAAGAAAACAGACCTAAGGAAATGAATTGCCATAAACCAGATTTTAATCTGGGCATCCCAATATCCAGAAGGTAACCTCTGAAAGACTGCACTTCTGTTCAAAACACTAATAATTTTGTTAAGTGTGAATGTTTGGTAGGTTGCTATAATTTTTCTCCTGTAATGAATGCAAGTTTCAGGTTTTGGTAATAACAGCATAGTTAATGTAATATAACTTGTGGATGTAATTTTGGCCAAAGGGATTTGCACAGGCAATTATTATATTTGAATGTAATGATTAATGATTTATTCTAAATAACAGGATTTACAATTACATTAAATAAATGGTTAATAACCAGTTGTATTAAAGTCATGTTAAAGTTATTTAAAGATTTCCCTGTGGTAACACCTGGCTATGATGACATCTGGAACGAGGTAAATAAAATAAACAGGTAGATAAAATAAATTTTAGCAATAAAGCTTCTACCACTCGACTTCTGTTTAAGCAAGTTTAGGACTCCTGTGATAAAGATGAGAAAGTACATGTTGTCTTATTCAATCTCCAGTTTATCTGATGGCCAGAAACTGGTATAGCTGCAGCTGCAGGGCAATGCCTGTTATGGGTAAAGATATATATTTAGAGATTGTGTGTGATGCCCCAACTTGGGAAGGAAACAACTGAGCAAAGAAGTGACTCAGCTACAGGATTTGCCCAGTTCAACCAGCACAGACAGCCTGCAGAAATACCCAAGTGCAGAGAGACTACCAAGAAAGAAAATTATCCCACCAGAAAATTTGTATTATTTGCAGTAATATGGGTGGTATATCTATATATATTTTAGTATAATGTATGTAATTTAATATGGAAGTTATGCACAACTGAACAGTAAACATAAGATTCTTTGATAAGCTTCTGCTGCTGAGATGATGTGACCAATGTGAAAAATGAGACACAAAGGCCTCCCTGTTCTCATGAAATCTCACATGAAAGTGTGCAATATATGTCCTTGAAAATGGATTAATAATTTGCTGAAACAAAACTGTAAATCATGTTATTTCATCAACTTATTACTCCATATCCACTAAATATTTAACGCAAACAAGGTGAGTCTCGTTGGACGGTGCTGGCAATCAGTGGACAGCAGCTCCTGCAGAGGGGAACACCAAAACCCCCAACCAGGCTGCCATTTCAAACCCTCACAGACTGAACCCAGAGTTAAAGAATAAATATTACCCTATGTAAGATCACCCCACTGCCAGCCACAGATAAATGAACTGGCTGTCTCTTCTGACTCTCCAGGAGGTGCAGCTGGACCACTGCATGTGGCTTGGCTTTATCCACATGGCTGGAAGTGATGCCCTTTGGCCAGGGCTGGGCACTTCAAAAAGGATCTGAACCAACTGAAAAGAGTCCAGTAACGAGGACAGGTATAAAAAATGTGACCTGAGATAAAAAGAGAATAAAATAATTGCTGAGGACAATTGTCCTCTGTCTTCAGAGGTGTTGTGCCAAGGGTGGAGCTGTAGTGTGTAACATTTGAGTAACAAATCAAAAGACACTATGAACATCTGGGGATTGGGATTTGCTCTTACTGTTGTTTTTTTTCTCCTGGGCAGAAACAGTGTAGAGCAGAGAACTTTGGCTGACAAGCTTTCAATTAAAACCAATAATAATAAAAAACATTGGTCTGTTCTTCAGGCAATAAAGCAAGTTGAGTGAAGGAAGCCCTTTGCATGAGGTGGCAAGGTTTGCAGTGCCCTAAAGTGCTTGCAGGAACTCATTGGACAGGCTGGAACTGATCCCAGTAGAGCTCTTCCTCTTGCACAGCCCTCCCACCTTCTCTTGGGAACTGTTTTTTCATTAAACAAACAAACAAACAAAAAACATTTAGCTGAGGATAAATTAAAAAAAAAAAGAATTGCAAGAAGGAAATAAGCTGTGTGTCACAGCTTCAGTATACCATTATCCTTTACATAGCTGTGTACATGTAAATTTAACACATAGTTGTAAACCTTCCTCTCTTATATCAATAAAATATTCATCTCCTGCTAACCACACTGGTGAAATGCAGCATTCTTCTGCCAGCTCCTCTTCGAAAGGGAGGTTTCCTTTCAGGATCCCAACCTCCAAATCAAATGTTGATTGAAATGTGAGGAAATTTACTCTAATTCTCCTATTAATTACAGACCTGTTTTATTACAGGTTTGTTTTGCACCAGAGGATGACAGCTAGAGCTTCCTTTATGTTATATTTGCCTGTTTCTGCTCGATTTACAGGTTAATGGATTGTGGGGGCTTTTTCCTTGAACTGCAAAGCTGTACAGGACTGTAAACCATTCACAGCATCCTGAAACTTTCCAGTTTTCCAAATCAGTCAGTCAACTCTCCTTCCCTGCCAGACCCATGCAGACAAAACCTCTATTCTTGCCAGATCTGCCCAGTTCGTTGGAAGATTGGAATAAACTTTTACGAGAGCAGCTTTCAGCTCTTCTTTCTGCACAGACACTGAGTTCAGACTTCCAGGGACATCCGCTTTTCCCCCTGCATCCCCCTCCTCCTGCGAGGGGTCCCCCCTCAGGACTGCCGGACACAGCACGAGCAGAAAGTGCTCCACAGCCACCGTCCAGACACAGCTTCCAGGGAGGATGGTGTCGAGTTTTTGGCTTCAGTTCGCCCTCTCGTGGACTTACCTGACCACAGGTTCTTAGGAACAGGTTGCCCAGAGAAGCCGTGGCTGCCCCATCCCTAAAAGTGTTCAAGGTGAGGCTGGATGGGGCTTGGAGCAACCTGGGCCAGTGGAAGGGTCCTGCCCACGGCAGGGGGTGGTACTAGATGGTCTGTAAAGTCCCTTCCAACCCAAACCATTTTGATTCTATTCTAAAAGACTGTTTTTCCTGGGGAATTCCAGCTGTGGGGTCAGCCATCCTCCCTCAGCTTTCTGGGGCTTTGGGAAAGGGGAGTGGCCAGGCAGACACAGCAAACCCCACAGCTGCTGCATGGGCACAGCCCAAATCACAGCTTTCTCAATCAATAACACCCCCCAAATGTATTTTCCTCTGCAGAGTGGTGATGTACACCATTAGCTCTGCTTCAGAGGGGAAAGGGAGATTACACTACACTGCTGTAACACAGTCCAGGTCCTTCAGATATTCACATGGCAAACCTTCTGAAAATCACTGTGCTCTGTGCAGAAACACTGAGCAGAAATTAAAAGGAAAAATACTCAATTTTTCTCTCCAGCATGTATTATGTATGTATTATACAGTATTTCCAAGCTACTAAAGTTAATTCTTTATCACGTTTCCTAAATTTCACTCCCATGTTTTAGCTCTGACTCATTTTCAGTCTAATCAGTTCCTAATTATTACCCACTTCCTCAGAAAGTTTATTGGGACAGATGCTGCAGTACCATGACTACTAAACAAAACCCTGTAAACTGGAGGAAATCTTTCCAACAGATGTAGGCAGATTAATCTGATGAGATGCTCTGGTAGTTTCTTTCCTCACTTTCTCTGTCCAACTAGTCAATTTACATATGCACCAGTTTTAACCGTGATTTTGTGCAATAAACAACCTTTAACAAATGAAGTTAATGCTTATTTACAGGGTAACAGTGCAAACAGGCTAAACTGGCTGAAATCCTGGGGGTTGAGGGGAGCAAAATAGATGGAATGTGTGACAGACATCTGCACAGCACAGCTGGACACACAGCACACACGCTGTAAATCAGCAAAGCTCTCTGCTACACATCTTCAGCAACAGCCTTCCCATTGTGAGTGATGCTACCAGTGCCTTCACCTCCAGGTAACTTCATCAGGTGCTGGTGCAGTTTTGGGGTTGGGGTGGGAGGCTGAGGCAGCCCTTTAGTCATCATTTCTCTGCCTGGTTCCCTTCTGCCTCGCGGGGACGTTTCTGCCTCTTGGTGTGAAGGAA
This sequence comes from Pachyramphus minor, assembly GCA_013397135.1. Taxonomy (NCBI): domain Eukaryota; kingdom Metazoa; phylum Chordata; class Aves; order Passeriformes; family Tyrannidae; genus Pachyramphus; species Pachyramphus minor. Next base: position 1,371,819 of record VYXB01007198.1, on the reverse strand, counting down.
GCCCGACAACTCACTGACATTTAACTTGGAAGTCTGATTTAAAGTCAGCCTGGGGTGTGATTTTGGTTTCCTTTTGCTGACTCTCCCCAGCAGCACTCCTGGGGAGGGAGCTGCAGCAAAAGGAGAGGGAAACGGAGCAAAGGATGCCAAGTCACATCCATGTTTTCTGGGTGGAAGAAGAAATAGTGGGAAACAATACAGGCATTTAGGAACAGTGGGAATAATCTCAAATTCAATCAAGAAGAACTCCAGAAGCTCAAATGAACATTTCTTTTCTCTCACTCTAAGGATGAAAAGGACTCTTACAGTGAGCCACTACCACATGCAATGAAACCACAGTGGACTCATCATTCACTGCCCTGGACTGGTGACTTCTTGATCACCTCTATTTCTCTTGGATATTTGCAGCTGCAGTTTTAATCACTTCTGCAGTACTTTTCTGAGATACAGTAAACACCTCTATATAATTTAATCATGCCCTACTAGATGCCTTTTTCACCATAATTTGGAAAGATGTAGTTTTAAAAACATCCTCAGCTTCCTTAACATGGACACAAAATAGTTATGGGGAAGGGGGGATGGGGGGAAGAATAAAAAAAAATTAAAAAATCCCCTGGTATTGAAATTACAGGATCTTAGTGCTTGGCATCTAAGGCACAGGAACCAGACAATGGCTAGTCATGACCATTTCTTTTACAGCTCAAGACATTTCCCTTATGGAATAAGTGAACCAGTGTTTCAAAACTACCTCCGAGTGCAGCCACACGTAGCCATCTATCAGCATCACACACACAGAGACTCCAGTTTCCATTTCAGACATTCCAACACACTGAAAATCAAGCCAGAATGTCCAATTTCCCTGATTTAGCGTCCAACACTTGCTAAAATTTCCAGGAAACTGATATTTATACAAACTGTGCCAAAGCTATTCTGTACAAAGTATTTTCAATTGCAATTTGGAAAGAACTGTGTGCTGAAGCCACGAAGAATAGAAACCATTCCAGATCTATAACCCAAAAATACATCAAAAATGCGTGGTAATTAATTTTATTAAAGGAAAACTTTGCTTCTATGACTCTGCTTATCGGTAATCTTACTTTAAATACTTAAAAATCACTTGGAAAATATTTTGATTGAAAGAAGCCATCTGGGTAGCTGCATGGTTGGTTGCTAGAAAGTAAATCCTAAACATTTTTCAGGAGATTCATGTGGTTATGGATATCCACTGCACAGAAATTAATGAATGAATTAATAAATAATAAATAAATAAATGAATGAATAGGTAAGTCAGAAAACCACTTTAAAATACGTGATGGAAAATGACTGGCTGCAAAAAGAGACCATCTCACATCCCACTAGGTGGAGCTCCGGGCTAGAAATCTGGCAGGATCTTTCACTAATCCCGGTCACCCAGAAAACCATTTACAGAAGTTCATTTGCCTCTTTCCTAATGCCCACACACAAAAAGAATTAATGGGTTTGCATATTAAGAGACCACAACAACAAGCAACAGGATCAAAGAGAATCAATCAGCTCTGTAAATTGTGCAACCAGTTGTTTTGAAATTAGAAGGCAGATGAAAAATAACTTCTGTTTTAAACACAATTTCCTGGCTTTGAGCCTTTAGCTTGATTGTTCCTAGCTGGGTTAGCTGGAGTACTAGAGGAGGGAGGTGATTTTGGAACTCTCTTTTGCTGATGGCTGTATGTCACCACACTGCTACACAGGGCATGGATAGACTACAAAATGTAATATCACTTCAATGGGAAGCTGAAACATTAGGGTGAACTTGCAAGGTGAACTTGCAGCTCAAATATACTACAAGGCAGTTCAAGGTCATCCTATACTGTGCACCTTTCAGGATGCACAGTGTTTTCAGGATGCACAGATTTTCAGGATAGGAAGGATTGCAGACTGTCAGGCACCATCATATTGTGGCAGATTTTCAGACACGTGTGATTTACCAATGATGGCACAAGTAGATTGGTAATGAGGTGCTCCATCATGCCAAGTGTCAGCACAGTCCTGAAAGGTACTCTGTGTAATTAATAATGTTATATACTGTGTGAATTTATCAGGATACAGGTGAGTAAGGGCAGGCACTGGCACTTGGGGGATATAGAGGCTCCTCAAGTTGGGATAAACTGTCTGAAGCAGAACTGAAATACAGCTGGAAGGAGAAGAAGCACTGTCAGGGATCCAGGTCTAGACCATTTATTGCTGTAATTGGGTGGAATACAGCCCTTTCTTTAAAAATCATAAACTGCCAGCTACCCAGTTAAATAGTTTTACTGAGAAGCAGTTTCCAAAAGAAGAACATGTTTAGGAATAAGAGTCACCAAAACTAGTCTATAGCCCTTGGATTTATTCTCTGAGATACATATTTCAACAGAGGAAAGAATAGGCTGCTAAGCCTATTGTTTACCCAGTGAGTAATTAAATGTAGCTGATTGTTCTTCTTCATGGTAAGACATCCCATTCACCACCCCAAGCTTCAAGGACATCCATAAACTTATGTCTGAAGATTAGTGTCTATGCAAGGGGAATGCCCAATATCCCAGAGACATCACCAGGTCCTATCATACACACACCAGCACTTCAGACTGGGAATGAAACAGCCTGTTTCAAAGAGCTTGAGCCCAGATTTACACTGGTTACACACATTCTCATATCTGAATCAGAATGGTTATGGGATCTGTGATCCACAATATGGCAATTTGCATAGTGGGCAAACAGATTCCAGGCACCAGTGAAGCTGTAATTAAAGCAATAAGGAAAATGCATTAACATCTGGAAGACATAGGCAATATGACAAATTCAACCCAGCCTTGCTTAGAAGAACAGATGCACAAAAGCACAAATACAAGCACATACCAAAAAATAAGTCATTTGGTTTATGATGATTAACAGGAGACCACCAGGACATCCTTCCAGGCAGATGTGCCATTCAAAGAAAAACACTCCACAAGGGGAAGCAAAATGAGTCACTCACAAGAAATACTGTTGAATTCTTTTAATAACACTAGGAAAATATCATAGTATTAAAGTCCTGCACGGGATCCTCGAAAGGTTATTTTGGTTGGGATTTCTTCGTGTTTATAAACCAAACTTTTTGTTTCCCAATTGTGTTTTCTTTTCAGCTGACTACTCCTTTACAATGGCATTTCCAGTTAAAACACAGCTAACCTATAAATACCTGAATGCCACAACACACATTGTGTGCGTGGGTTTTGTTTAGGTCTCAGAGGAAATAACAGTAAATCTACTCAACACAGGGAAGCAAACGTCGATCTGTTAAGCAGGGAATGTAATAGCCAGTAAAGAATACATTGCATACATAATACAGAAGGAAAAAAAAAAATTATCATCTGGAGTATGTGAAATTACACTGATTTTGCACCTTAAACCTATTAGAAGTTACTCTGTTGGCCAATACTAATCCACTGAACAAGCAGAATGTTGGTCAGAAGTCTAACGTGTCCTGTACCAGCACAGAGAGAATACAAGCAGTCCATTGCTGTTAAAAGAAAACATGAAATCCAGCTCATGTTTCTGGTTAGGGGTCGATTTCTTCAGGAACTACTGTTAACATAACATCTTCGTTGCCCCTGCGTACGACCATGTGCAACGTACTGTCCTTTTTAATAATGTCACTGACATCACTGGCTGAGCTTATCGACTGTCCATTGATGCTTATAATCACATCGTTGTCCTTCAGGCCACCACTGAAAACACAAAGCAGCAGTGTGTTATTATAATTGCCATTTGATTGTCTTTATCGTGTTGTTTTAAAAAAAAAAAAACGTAAAAAAGAAATTGCTGGATTTTTTCCTATTTCCCACCCAACAGCAGGCGTGTGAAAAGCAATCAGAATTTATGAAGCAGTGAAGATTACAATTCAGAAACCTCAGAATTTGATGGATGCACAAGTTTGATGAATCCCATATTTCACTCTCTTCAAAGGAATTCCCTGTTGCAAATAGCAGTAGTTCTGCAACAAAGATCTTAGAGGCTGATTTGGTAGAAAAGACAGAGGCACGCTTTCCTTCTAAAATAATGGCAACAAGGTACTCCTTTCAGAGGGGAAATTTCCCAAGCTTTTCCTCCTGAATATGCAGCAAAACAACCTGAGCAGTTAACACATGAGGAATATCAGTCCTGGATGCGCAGTGAAGATCACACAGAGCTTGCAGGCAGCCACTACACCTTACCTTAGTGTTTTAAACCTGAGCAGAATAACACACACACAGCTCAGTCACCAAAACATGTCCTTCCTCTCACCTGCCTGCCCGTAGTCCCCTGAGTCCCTTCTGCTGACCTCACAAACTGAACCTTCCTGACTCAAAGCAAGACAGGGCAGAAGCAGAACCTCCTTCTGCTCCCCTGCCCGGGGCCGTGTGTCTCTCCCTGAGCTGGCTGAGGCTGCTGTCAGGACCAAGAAACGGGTGGTGAGGGATGCCACAGACCACATCATCTTGCCCAGTCTTGCACAACGGTCTGGCTCCAAGTTATGGAAACATTAACCAAGACAGATCAGACATGATTCAACCCTTCGGCATAATCCTCCACAAAACCACAGAGCGCTCATCGGCCTCTTCCACCCACAGCAGGCGCCTCAAACGAGTGTCTCCTGCAAGCAGGATGCCTTGGTCAATGTTTGCAACAAATCTGTTGGCCTGCTGAAGGCATGGCTCGAAACATTTTCTTGGAGGAAACCACTCCAGAGTATCTTGGTCTCTCATACAGCCTCTCCACATGACTCGTGCCCAGGACAGGTCACTGCAGAACTGCTGCCATGCCCCAGCAGGACACCTACACAACAGGCACTGGAGAGTTCAGCAGAAGGGGGGGACCAATTGACAAGGGAGCTGGGAGAGGGGGAAGACAGAGCCAACATGGGCTGCATTTTATTTGCCAGGCCAGTCTTTGGATGAAGCACCCCGGTTTGGGTTAGCCTTCACTTTACAAGTTTATGCTGCCTCACATTTCTTCTCTGCCTTCAAAGTCCTTCTCCCACTCTCTGCAACTATCCCAACTCCTGTAATGACTTTTTTTGCACTTTCAGACATGCAGCTCCAGCATGCCAAGGCAGCAAGTCCAGCCCCACACTGGAGTAGCCACATCATTCCTACACTACCTGCAGTTTAATTTCACATCACAGACACACACCAGCATTGTGCCCCAACAGTGCTGCCAACAAGAATTATCTACAAAACACAGTTCAGAGAGCACTCCAGAGAGCTAACACTGGTTATCTTACAATGGCATCCAAACTCCAATGAAAAGACATCATCCAACCATCCTCTCAGTCTTCCAAAGAGGCAAAGTATGCCTGCCCCAAGCAGCTTTCTGCCTACATGCCACATAAGCCTCTTTGTTGCCACAAAGATTTGCCCTTCTCTTAAGTGATCACTAGTTTCAGAAAATGAATAAGGCTTCCCATTTCCTGCCCTGGATTACTGAGCGGTTTCATATCAAGCAAATCCTGAAAGGGAAATGTTTCCAGCAAGAGCCAGCCAGACCAGTGCCAGTGACCACAGACCAGCTGCTGTCCTTCAGCCAGACACCTCGTGAAGCTTGGTACCAACCACCAGGTCTGTTTCTAAGCAAATACTGAGTAACATGAAGAAAAAGAGAGTTGTCCAAACCCAAAGGCTCTTCCTAGTAACGTGACTCCTGACAAAACCCTCACATGGAGGAGTGTCTCCTGTCAAGAGAGGATTTTACCCCCGAGGCATGCTGGGGGAGCTGGTGGGTTTGGCCAACATTGAGGTGCTTGGGCCGAGTTTGGGTTCACCTCTTCCTGAGGCGAACCCAAAACTCCTCCCCTGCTCTCCTGCCAGAGTGACCAGCAGGGCTGTGGGGAGTATTCACAAGCAAAAGTCTTTATTCAGCACTGGCACTGGTGCAGGAGATGCCTTGGAAGCAATTGCTGAGAAAAACGAAGAAGGAGTTTTCACACCCCTGAATCCTTGCCCTTTCAGCCGGGAACGCCGACAGGCTTCCCTTCAATACCCTGATACACTCACAGTATTGCCCATCAGGGACCAGACTAAAACCACAAACCCACTTCCAGCAGACAACCTAATAGCTATCAGATGGTCATAACTTTTGTTAATTTAGCATGATGAAGAAAGCCAGTTAAGCAGGGAGCAGCCTCCATCGTTACCCCCTTAAATCAGTGGCAGCGGTTTTGAGAAAAAAGTGCTTCAACCTACGCTTCAGCTGGTGTTTCTGGAATTACTTCAATAACATAGGCCCCAGAGACAACATCAGGGAAGTCTTTATGGCGATCCTTCAGCTCTCTAGCTTTGCTGGAAAATGAAGAAACAGCAACAAAAACATTTTGTCAAGATAGGGGAAAAAAAAAAAATCAGGCATTTTTACTGAAGTCATTATCTACCAGCTGAGGTGCTTTACATATGTTGATGAGTCACTTCACCATTTATTTTAACCCTTAGATGTGTATTTCAAGAATTATTACACTTTTTGCATGCATATGTATTTTTAATGCCTATTTCTGGTAATGGCAATCACTTTAATAGATACAGAGGGTCAGAGTTAAAACATTTCAAAACTCAGTCATTATTTTAGAACCAGCAGGATGTAGAAACACAGAATGGTCTGGGTTGGAAGGGATTCTAAAGTTCACCTTGTTCCACCCCCTGCTGTGGGCAGGGATACCTTCCACTATCCCAGGTTGCTCCCAGCCATGTCCAACCTGGCCTTGGACACTTCCAGAGACGGGGCAGCCAAGCTTTTCAGGGCAACCTGAAAGCTGGGGCCTCACCACCCTCACAGCAAAGATTTTTTTACTAATATCTAACCTAATCTAAACTCTTTCAGCTTGAATACATTCCCCCTTCTCCTGTCACTCCAGGCCCTTCTAAAAAGTCCCTCTCCCTCTTTCTTGCAGGCTCCCTTCAGGCCCTGGAAAGCTGCAATCAGGTCACTTTGAAGCCTTTTCTTTTCCAGGTTGACCAATCAAAATCCTCTCTGCCTTTCCTCACAGCAGAGCTGTTCCATCCCTCTAATCATCTTTGTGGCCTCCTCTGGGCTCCTTCCCACAGGTCAATGTCCCTCCTGTGCTGGGGACCCCAGAGCTGGAAGCAGAACTCCAGGTGGGGTCTCACCAGAGTTGAGTAGAGGGGCAGAATCCCCTCCCTCAATCCTGAACACCTAAAAAAACCCCCAACCCTTCGTGTTTCAATGCTTTGTTCTACCTGTGGATCCTGCAAAAGGGAAAACTTCTGTTTGCTTTTACAGGACATGGAATCACCTGCTCATGAGTCTTTTTACAGTTTGAGCATGAATAAGCAAGTCCACACAAAAGCTTCATTTTACATTAAGTGAAATGTTTAATGAAAATTAATTTTATAGGAATGGGAAAATGCACATAGCTGCTGCAGTTCTTGAAAACATACAACAACAGGGACAGAACCCCGGGATGAATTCACAGTCACTAGCTATTCTCTTCTGAAGCATTAAGGAGAAGAAAAAGCCAGGAGTTGTTTAAGAACTATCTCACACAAGAGCCTAGAGGAGAGTTCGACCATGTAGCAGATGCAGAGGAGAAGAAGGTGGCAAGAACTGGCTGTGAGTTGTCACCAGCACATACAGAGGCACGAGCTGCTGGCTCAAACCTCCTGGTTGTGTCTGCAGATCATGGGCTTGATCCAAATGCATGCAGAGCCCACACTTCGGAAAGGTGAGGAGCCACCACGGTCACTTACCTGGGAGTTAGGGACATCATTCGTATGCCAATGTATTTCTTTTTGGTTACAGCTTTTCCTGTGAAAAGGAAAGCAGCTCTTGATAAATTGCTCTTGCCAAAAGAGCCTCAGAGGCTGTTGACTTTCTGGTTTATTACTGTTTTCATAGAAACACGGAATGGTTTGTGTTGGTAGGGACATTAAAGGTCATCTAGTTCCAACCCTCTGCCCTGGGAAGTGATGCCACCCACTAGACCAGGTTATTTTCACGTTTTCCTCTTTCAAAGCAGTGAAGTGCAGTACCTTTAGCTTGTCTGTCATGGGACTCAGTTAGGAACTTTTTAATTTTATCTGATGGGATAGCAAATGAGATGCCTGCTGTAACTTTCAATGTGTTAATTCCAATGACTTCACCATCCTAGAGAAACAAGAAATCATTATTAGCAAATGTGAAACACCTCAAAGGGAAATGGATCATTTCTTCAAAGCAATCACGAAGACAAATTCACACAACACACCCTGGAGCTGGTTTTTAATTTACTAAATGCTTTCTTTAAGTCTAATTTTTTGAGTCTACAGATAAAACACTCTTTGAGAATTTCAGAGAACTGATGTGGATATTTATCATGCCACAAGCAGCATAGAGATAAGAACTGGGCAGCTCTTCTGCTTCCACCAGACAAGCAGCATGTTCTGCAGCCAATCTCAATCTGCTGACTTCAGCAGGCACCTCACAAAGCATGGCACTGACTGCTTCTGAGCCAATATTGTATAACAATATATAAAGAAAAACGACAGTTCACCAGAATCAAAAGCTTTTCTTGGTCATGGAACTCCAAGAGTTTCAGATAAAACATCTCTGCTGCCACTTGACGACTGGAAAACTTCTGAAGTCTCAGCAGCTTCCTTCCCTGATTCATCCCAGATAAAAACTGTCCAACTACAATTTTTTTAAGTGGAGCTTGCTGGGACTGAAACTGTACTGTGAACTGGGTGCAAAGGAGTTGCTAAATCTCCTCCAAGGCAGCAACTGAGTAGCCCTGAATTCCAACTGAGGACCACTGTCTGTCCCCTGCTCACAAGAGACCTGAGAGCTCCCACACAGCAGCTGGATTTTGCAACCTGCTTCAGTTGTTCCCTCTTTGGCTCAGACCCAGGTGCTGCAAGGGCAGATCTGACTACACGCTACAATATCAGCAAATAAACCCTGATATCCTGACAAAAACTTTTCAACCTCCCTGGTGTGACTCAAAATAAAGGGGAAGAAAAATATCAGGACCGTTAAGCTGAGTTTCAGTGTGCAAAAAAAAACCCATAAGAATTTCCAGTGCTGCGTGGTGGACAGGGAGAGCAAATGCCTCACTTTAAAATGAGCTTTTTTACTTTTTGCAAGGCATGAGCAAAAAAACATTACACTTGCTTGAAACTATGCAAGCTGTAAACATCTTAAATATTGAAATCCTTTTGCCAACACAAACACAGACAAGTGATTTGTAAGAACCATGCGAATTTTGTGCAGCAAGCCAGACATTGAAAGCTTTTAATTAAATATCTGATGGGGGG
>VYXB01007198.1:1343333-1362510 GCA_013397135.1 Pachyramphus minor | reverse complement strand
GGTTGGGGCATTTTGTTCTGCTTTTAAACTAAAAAGCAATAACCTTGACACTAAGTAAACTTGGAGAAGCTCTTACCAGGTTTACTAGGGGTCCTCCGGAGTTCCCATACTGAAAAAAAAACATAATTCAAAAAGATATTTTAATACTTAGCCCTTCTTTTGTGGCAAGCAAAACATAAAAGAAATTTTTGAAATATTTCTGCAGTACTGTTTCCATGTGCAATAGAGCAGTCCTAACAGCCAGACCCATTAACTACATTTAACATCACCCATTTTAGCTGAGCTTTGCAAATGCTTCGTTTCTTCTTCTCCTACCAGACAAAGTTAGGAAAGCCAAGGTTTTCCTTTTGTTTTAATAGTGCCACACTAGCAACTCAGAAGATTTTAGGACAGCTCTGGGAGCTGTTAGTGAAGATTTCTTACAAGGCCAAGACTTGAAGTACAAAAACTATTGTTTCATGCAGAAATAAACTTGAATCCTCAAACTAAGCCTGGCTTCTTTTTCAGAAAACAAGATGGATTTCGAAAAGACATTTATTTGCCAGAGAATATTGCCTCCTCCCTTGTAATCTGCAAGAGTTTTGAAGTGAAGGCAGATATTGTACTTGGTAGGTTCCTTGGGGGATTTTTAAACAACAATCGAGTGCTGCTGCGGCGCAGATGTCCGTATTTTTGAGGATAAAAGCAAAGCTCAGGGCTCTTAAGAGCTCTATCATGGGTGAAAATTTCAAAGCAACTATTCAGGAAATCTAGGAGCTGAAGGGGCTGAGGCTCAGAGCAGGACATACGTTGATGATGGCATCTGTCTGGATATAGTCCATGTCGGAGTTGCGGAGCCCCAGCTCCTTCCCCCCGCGCTGGGTGGTGCTGACAATGCCCGTGGTCACCGTGTTCTGAAGGGAAAATGGGCTTCCAATGGCCACCACAAACTCTCCAGGCCTCAAGTCTGCAGACTGACCGAGCAGAAGAACTGGCAATTTACCCTACAAGCAAAAACAAAGCAAACAAACAGATCAGAACGTTAAGGCACAGCTACGCTGGCAAACAAACGCTACGGAAACATGAATACATTCATAGGGTAGAGGAAAAGAGAGAGGCTTTTATCCCTCAGGGATTTTGCTTGTTCTGTTTCCTTGCAGTGTTTTGTGTGGGCTGGTACAGAAACATCCCAATGAGCTGCACTTAAGAGTGGGCTCTTTACAATGGAGCCAACTTTTTCCATGAAAAACAGGTACCCGTTAAATCAAAAACAATTAAAACACCAGAGCAATATTTGTGTTCTGCTCTACGCAGCAAACACCTGATGATACCAAGATGAGTTGTTCCCAACACTTGTTGAAATAATTAGCCAACAGCTAAGCAAAAATGTGATATTTTTATCACATTTTGAAGTAAAAATATGATATTGTTTGAGAGTAAACGCTGAATAGTAATGGAAGCAACAGCCAAAGAGTATCAAACACTCATATGTGCAGTTAAAAGCATTTTATATTCTCACAAGACAACAGCTAATGTTTCACCTTACCAAATATCTCTCCTGAATAATCATACTGCCTCCTACAAACCCTGATGTCTTCCTCTGAAGGTGCTAGAATTTAAAGGCTTTATGTGATTTTTCTGTTATGATAGTAGAGGATATCATTATATTTCCCTTTCAAGATCTTATCTCTAAACATTAAATATCATGTTGTTGGAGATACTTCCATTAACAAAAGAAGTCGGATGGCCTTCATCTTTTGTTTGGCAAATCTAACTTTAACCCAGCTTTCCTCCAGGCTTGATCCAGTCCACAACTCTAAATTTTGGCCAAAAAAGGAAAATATTACATGTTTAAATTTAGAAATCCAGAGACAGCTCTTTAGGGGTCTTTTGTTACCAACAGTGTGAAAGCCTGTATCAATAACTCATCCTTAGGGACAAATATCCACTAATTTAAACTAACTTAAATGCCCATCACTTTGTACTTTTCACCTGCAGTCTTCTTTCAGATACCCTAGGAGACAGACAACGTAAAAAGTAGAAAATAATGGCATCAGTTATCACTATATGCTGCTGATACATAGGTTATGATTTTAATATTTGACAAGACTAGTCTTGTGCATCCTTTATCCAGCTTTGTTACAATTGCACCAGTGAAATTTTACTCAGATGAGCAGATTGTTTCAATAAAACTCGTTGTCAAATCCCAGATGGGATAAGATGTTCTACGCAAACTTATCTTTCAGTCTCCAGACAGCAAGCAAATAATTAAACCAACTGCTTGTTAAACAGAATCAGTTGGAAGAGAAACCAAACAGGCAACACAGAAGGGAGAAAAACATCTCCATTTCTAATTACCTTTCAGATGAAAGTTTTCGCAACCAGCAATTTGCCCTATTAAATATTAATTACAATACACCAGTCTCTATCAGTGCCACAGATGGACCCAAACATTAATTTATTAATTCTGGGAAGGATTCCCGGGCTCTACCCAGTCTCCCCACCGTGTTTGCAGCGTGGCAGGCAAGCAGCAACATCCCAAGGCAGCACTGCCAAGCGGTTCCTGGTCCCAGCCCACAGCCCTGACTCCGAGGGATCTCTCCAGCACGATTAGCTGTGCTGGGAAGCACGCAGCATATGCAGCACAAACAGCCCCATATGGGTATTGTTTGGACACAGGGAGCACCCTGGCTCTTCCTTCTCTCACCAGATGCTCTTGAGCTTACGCAGCACGTGTTTTCAAGATGTCGCTGCTCCAGGAGAGCATCTTTCTTTTTTTTGGCGCTGCTTTTCCTTATTTTAAAAAAAATGAGAATAAAAAACACGAGACAAAAAGTGGCTTTTGTTTGTATCCCAGTGCTCTGAAAAGGGATACTTTATAGAGAGAGAGGACATTTATCAGCAAATGAAACACAGACCAGCAAGAGAAAACAGGATACTTTTTATTTTTCACTAGCAGAAAAAAGGAGTGGTTGCACACGAAGTTAAAGATTTATACAACGTTCCTGAGTTACAACAACAGTCACAAAGCCAAAATCGCATTTGGCAGCAGAAAGAAAATACAGGAATAACCTCTGACTAACACAATTACTTCTGATTGTGCTGAGTTTTCAAGCCTATACTAGCTAGGCTTCAGTTCAAACTCTAACACTCTACAGATTGGCTGCAGGTCATCCATGTGATCCAAATGCCTTCTGGAAAGTTTGGCTAACCTCTCCTTTGCTAGAAACATAAATCAATTGATAAAATGGCCTTGTTCTGCACATATTATGAAACACAGCTTTGGAAAACCTGTTCCCTACTCTGTGATTCCACGGTGTGGTGCAGAGCACATCAACAGCACTGCATGAGCACAGTAATTAGTGCCTCTACAAGAAACTGCCATGCAGAATTGGTTATGATGAATATACGTGCTGCAGAGGCTTTAAATTTGGGGGTGCCTCTCTCTGAAGTAGCTTCAAAATACCATTGTCAAAATCAGAATTGAATTTTCCATTATGGGGAAAAAAACCCCAAAAGAACAAACAAAAAACAAACCAATTATTTATTTGAATTGTAGATGTGGTTTAGAAGTGAAATCAGTATAAAACCCATCAAAATCCCTGGGCATCAAGTGATGGAGTGGGAAAAGCATCCTTTTGCAGTCCCCACTGGGAATGCCAGGCAAGCACTTGTGGTAGTGCTGTAACCACAATCTTAGCAGAAGACCCTGCTTGTTGCACTCACACCCTTCCACCAGCAAGCTCATCCCTCAGGTGTTAAGGAATCCTTGTGAAACAACTGTAAGTGCTGGAGTGTAGGGATTTTAATAACTATACACAACAAATAGGCATTCTTCAATTTTTACACAACGCCTGATGGTCGTCAGGATGACATAATTCACTGCAGCTCGTGATACTCCTGGTTAGCCATAGATTTGCCTCAGCAGTTAATTAAAACCCCAGGCAAACGAGCGTGCCTTGCAGCACAACCAACAGGGAGCCAGGAACACCCAGCACCTAAACCCAGTGACTCACTGCAAGACCTGGGGCAACGTGTAACTTCTTTTCTACCCCTCCACTTTTCACTTGATGGAGCCCCCGGGGCTTTGTGGGATCAGTGTTTGCTCAATAAAACAAATCTGCAAGAAGCCATTCTGCAGGCACCCAGAAATAGGACTAAACATGCAAAACCCTAAGTGGCACATGACTCACTGTTTACACCCAGCCGGAGAAGGAGCCATTAATTAGGGTTAATATTTTAAGCCTTTCGCATCCCAAAGGGCTTCAGATGTTTTTATATATGGATTTGACTCAAACCCTGGATAAACACAACTCCCACGGAACGGAGAGCTGCACACCACCACAAGAAACAGCTCCATCCAACAATAAGGTGCAGCTATTGTGGCCTGAGAGAACAGGGCAAGTGGAGATCAGCATCAGGAGCCAGAGAGAATCACAGAACCAGAGAGTCATTTAGGTTGGAAAAGACCTCTTAAGATAATGAATCCAACCATTTCCCCAGCACTGCCAAGGCCACCACTGAACCACATCCCCATGTGCCACATCCACACAACTTTTAAATCACTCCAGGAATGATGACTGCCCCACTGCCTGGGACAGCTGTGCCAGGGCTCAACAACTCTTTACATGAAGAATTTTTCCTAATATCCAATCTAAACCTCCCCGGCCCAACTTGAGACTGTTTCCTCCTGTCTTTGTTCCCTGGGAGCAGAGCCTGACGCCCACCCCAGCTCTCCGCTCCTGTCAGGGAGTTGCAGAGAGCCAGAAGGTCCCCCTTGAGCCTCCTTTTCTCCAGGCTGAGCCTCCCCAGCTCCCTCAGCTGCTGTTGGTGCTCCAGACCCTTCCCCAGCTCTGTTCCCTTCCCTGGGGAGCCCAAACCTGACCCCAGGATTTGAGGTGCCTCACCAGGGATGATACAGATGTCCACCTGATGTGTATTAGCAACGTACCTTGAGTCAGGCACAGTAAGTGGAGCCTGGACAGAACAGCTCTGAAACTAAAAGAAGAGGCAGCACAAAACCACCACCAGGCACAGCCACTGCTACAGAGAAAAGAAAACCAAGAGACAGACACCCACAACCAGTGGAGCTTTTTCATCCATGAAATAAGGGAATCTGTCTCTGTGCTGGCACAGAAAGCAAGTAAATCCCTCCTCTGTTCTGTAATCCCATTCGTTTGTGGATGGAAGATCAGGAATTTGCGGGAAGCAGTCTGCAGTTCAGTAAACGGATGAAGAGCAGACAAGTGCCCTGAGTTCAATTTGTGTTAAATAGCAGCACATTTCCTTCATGCTTTTTATTTTTAGGTGGGAAAGGAGCAGATGCTGGTTTGGTACACTAATTCAGTTCTAAGTAACTCTGGGAATTGCATTTCTGTTCTGCTTAATGAAACTATTTAACTTGCAGATTACATTATGGCAAAATAAAAACACAGGCCATGAACACATAAAAATGTACAGTATCATCTTAAATCTAGAAACCGCTTGACAAAATGCCAAAGAAAATGAAACACCCAAGCTGAGTACATTACAAGCCTCCAAAAGTATTTCATCTATAGTTAGAAAAGCAAAACTGAGTCTCCTTATCTAAATATGGAGCATGGGAAGCTTGCAGAAAAGAAAAAGAAGAAAAGGATGAAGTGTTGTTTTGATAAGTCACCAGGTTTTCAATTGCCTGGCAAGAGATTGCTGTTCTTGCTTAAAAAATAAAATAAAAATAAAATTACAGCTAAAAAATACTAAAATAAAATATAAATACATAAATAACATGCTGCTGCTGGCAGACCCACCCTGGAGTTGTGTGAGCATTTTGCTGCACGGGGTGCACTGTCCCCACAGCAAGGGCTACTAGAAGCTTAAGATGGCAGGAAACCACTGCTGCCTAAATTGATGAATAAACAGGAGTTAACATCCAAGGTTTTTACAAGCTATTTCATTTCCATGGGTCTTCTGGAAGCAATATGTGGGCTTCCTCAGGCTCCCAAGAGGAAGCCGTGTAATATCCAGCGACAGATTTCAAAGTAAAAACAGCATTTTAGAAAAAGCCACTCACATCTGGCGTCCAAGTAGCTTGTTTTTACAAAATGTGGGCTATTAAAATATTGATACACAAACAGGAAAGTTTGTTTTCCTGCTTCCTCCAGTTTGGGCACACAGGGGAAAAAAAAAAAGCAAATCCCCTCTGACCACAAAGATACAGACACCCTTTGCCTTGTGAAACCACTGAAGGGATGAGGGCAGAAAGTCTTGTTGATTTAAAAGTGTCAAACTAAGTGCTCATTAGTAAGATACAGGAAAAACCTTGAGCTGAAGGGCACTGAAACGCCACCACAAATTAAAGGTGGATCACAAACCCACTGCTGTTGTACCACACAGATGGTACCAAATCCTGGCTGGGATAAAGATTCAGTAACAGGACACACTGAGGAACAAAAACCTTCAGGACCTGCCATGTCTTCCATGACATAGGTGTGATTTCAGAGCTGGTGACAGGCGTCTCATGGTTGGTTTTTAAGCACGTAGGAAGAAGAAACACCTCAAAATAAAGCCATTCACCATGCTCCTCCCTTCAGTACCCACTGCCAAACCAGAGCCACATCCACAGAGATCACTTTTGAGGGCAGAGGCCAATTTCTGGGGGTGAAAAAATTCTCCAGGCAAAAGCCACCTCCACCTTCCACTACTTTTGGCTTCCAGTTTTCATTTGGGTGGGGGCACAGGGCTCTTTTATGATTCTGCACCCCATTAACCCTGATGGTGTCTGTTAAACCACCCCAAAATCTTCTCTCCTCCTCCTGGTGTTCAGTTTTCAGCAGCTGTATCACACATTCTGATTTAACAAGGCAGTTAACTATCGTGAGTTAAATTCCACAATCCAGCTCTGCCAGCTCCAAAGCATCTGTTTGCTTTGGAGTGTTGTGCAATAGTTTTGATGGGTTTCACACTCACTGCAGCATCACACGTGCCACGCAGGACACATTATTTATTTCACCAGTCTCTGCCTACGCTGCCAAAATCCAAATTTTTCTAGGAAAGTTTTATAAATTTTGCATGTCTATATCCAAATTGTCTGCAACTGCACTGTTTCTTTGTAGAACTGTGGTCTCCTCATTGCATTTGGAAGGATAGTTAAGATTGGATTCATGTTGACCACAGCGACTCCAACCTCACTTCCTACTTTCAACACTTCAGCAAACTGCTCTGTGTTACTACAGACACGAGAAACACAGTTGCTCTCTTTTTATAGACTGTAAAAACAAGCACATTTCAGGATTAGAACAACTACTCCAAGGTTTCTGTTCCTCATTGACTGTGATCTGTTTTTCCACAGAGAAGAATTTAATCAGGGAAATGGTTCATCCTTACTGGTGCCCAGATTTTAGCACCCTCTTTCATTTCCTACTGCTCTCAGCGAAGCCAAATTAGCTCTAGTAATGTCTTTGGCCAGATGTTCACACCTTAAACAGAAACAGCATTCAGGCTGCTGCAAAATCTGAACAGCTTTAGGAATACCAGCTGACAGCCTAATCTCATAGTTCAAGCCCAGCTCTGTTCCTAACCACAGAGACATTCCTCATCCTTCAGATCCTGCCTTAACATGCCACACAGAAAGAGAAGATAAAAAAAAAAAAACCTTCAGCAGCTTTGATGCCACCTTTGAATAATTTATTCAAAATTAAGAACTTCACCTCTTACTTCAGAAAAATTCCTAGGGATGGTTTTCATGTTGTATCCGGATTTTTAAAGGGTCATTTGTACCATCCCATTGACTTCTTTAGCCACCAAATAGAACAATTTCAACTTCAACAAATTATTACCTCAGTGACTTTAAAAAGCCTTTCATGAATCTGAACGATTGCAAGGCGTTTCAGTACAAAAAGGGAAGCTCAAACCCTGAACTTGAATGGGTACATAAGTGTCCTATAAAAGCTCAGTCTGAGAATCAATTTCTCAGCTGACCTATTTTCCATTTTAACTTTTTTGTGAACACATAAAATGTTGAGTTTCTAATGCTGCCTAACTCATACCTGTCTTGGGAACAGAGGCGCCTCAGGCCTCACCTTGGACTGGGATTTCCCAGTGCCACATTTCTAGAGCCAGCTGGAAATCTGGGCCTCCCATCCCATCAAAAACACAAATGGTGCAAGAAGCTTTTCCCAAGTCTTCTCAAAATTATCCTGAGCTGCAACGGGAGAGGCCAGTGGGGCAATAACAAAGTTCTGGGTGTACAGCTGGTAGGACACTTGCCAAGGGTATGTCAGGCCCAAGTTTAATCTATATTACACCTGATTTAGAGCAGAGATGTGAAATTTGATATCCTGCTACCCAGAGGGATGTGCTGAGCTGACATTAGGTGAGGAAGACAGTGGGGGCCTGCTCATCTCCTTCTGCAGGAGCTCAGCCTCCAGGCACGGAGATGTTTCCCAAAGGTTCATTAAAGCCAACCCTTTTTCTCATAGACAACTGATTACTAATGGGTCAATCCCTCTCTGACCACCCCCAAAAATATAAATGTAGCTGGTTTGGCTTAGATAGCTCCATGTCAGAAAAAGTTTCCTGCCTTAAAGAAGGCAACTCATCTGGCTGCATTCTCTCTTTTCCAACCGGCTTCCAGTCTTCCACTTTCTCCCTTCCAACAAGCAGTTTCCCAGGGAATTTTGGAGCCATTTCCTTAGGATATCAAAGAATATTCAATCCCATGGCTGCTCTCTTCCCAAGTCCTCAAAATGATCCATCACATCAGTTCAATGGTTCCACTCCAACTCCCATCTTTTCTCTGCAGTTCACCTTCCTACTGCTCCAAATTTTCTTCTCACCACCTCTCCCTGGTCTTGCTTTCTCCACCATGTTTTGCTTCCAATTTTAAAGCACTTTTCCATCTGCCCTTCACTCCCTGACGTATCCTACTCATCCTAATGCTGACAGTGCTCATCGTGGGGACCTTTCCCTTTGCTTTGTTGCTGCTTTTGCTTACTTTAAGATAAAAATGAGAAAATAAGCGATTGGTGTAAGTAAGTTACCTCAGGAAAATGGAGGAAAAGTCAACATGGCAAAAAGATTTACTGGTATTGTTAAGTTTTCCTGTCTGTTTGCTGTCAAGAAGATTTTAAATAAGAATAAGAAAAAGCTTTTAAATGATTAAGGTGCCAAGAGAGCAGCAGGAGCACTTCTTATCTTGGGTCATCCAGGAGTTCTGCATAGACGCCTGATTCAGTCATGAACTCTGGCACAAACACTTTTGGCCTCACTAGGGAATAGGTCTGAACCAAAACAACACTGCAAGACCTACACATTTTTGAGTCATGTGTTTCAAATGAAATGTTCTTGCCCATTTAATTTGGAGGTCATTAACTGACAGGCCAACAAGGGAAACCAATATGAGCAGCACCCCAAGCAATCACATGTATCTAATTGCATCTAGATCACCCAGGATTTCGACACAATGTTCCTCTTGCATTACACGGCAGAACCTCATGACAGCTTTCCTGCTGTTAGAGGAGACAGAATAATGCTGACAGACATACATTTGATATGGAGGAGGACTATGGATGGGAGGTTACATTCCCCATTTGTTCAGAAAACCACTTGCAGCGTAAGAGCATCTTTCCAAGCTGGCTCCAATTTCCATGTGCAAGATGCTTCCCAAGTTATTTTCCATTTCATGATCTATATCTGTGTGGTGCAGCCTTTCAGAGGGAAAATGCATCCCCTAAAAGCAATTTGTGACTTCTGAATAGGCACTCAAGGCAGACTAAAACATCCCTCACTCCCAAGAACAAGAGAACATGCCCATTTCTTCTCTGAGGGAGAGTTTTATCAGATAATGTGTGTGCAACCAGCCAGCAAACTATGTTGCTGGGTTTTATTTTGAGGATACATAAAAACTTCCTGTGGACTTCTTGCACTACACTGAGAGGTGACAAAACTAACCACTACCACCCACAAACTCTGCTTCTAAAAAAAGTGTCTTCACCTTGCTCAAACACTCTCTGTATAACCCAGCCCAGTAAACTACTGGTTTTTCCTTCAAACACAAAAATCAGCAGCAGCTTTTGGGAAGGATGACAATAAAATCAGAGGAATAGAACATGCCTTGTTTTAATGACTCACCTGAGCATCTATTTTAATTAGTGCAATGTCTGATTTTTCATCAACATCTTTAATTTTAGCTTCATATGTTTCCCCGTTCTTCAGCTCCACCTTCACCCTGTTTTTGTTGGTGACAACGTGGGCATTTGTCACGATCAGTCCATCTTCTGAGACAATGAACCCTGAGCCACTGGCAACAGCAATCTCCCTCTTCGAATAGGGAAGTCTAAAAGACAAGGAAAAATCAAATGTTTGTCATTTGCAAAAAAGCTGGAAGATCACCCCAAATACCACACAGCCAAAAGGAGCTTGGTGGGTTTTAATGTTTTAGGATATCTACTGCTACCCACTCTCATTAAGAAGATAAAGCACATGCATTAGCTTAACTATTTTTTTTTTGCCAGGACTCTTAAATTACCATTAATCTTAAGCATGACAAATATTTATTATCTCAAAAGCCTCTTTGCTATTACACAGCATCAATCAACCTTTCTGGCACACTGGCAGCTGTTTTCAAGAACATAAAAAAAAAAAATCAAAAAAAATCAAAACTGGGCATCTTGTTTACTTGCGAAACAATTCAATGTGAACCACAGCAGGAGCTATCTTCTCCACCACATCTGCAATAAAGTTGTATTTGTGCCTCAGGCTGTTAGGGTATTCTTGGCCTGAAATAGAAACAGAAAACATGTCATGAGTTCTTCAAGTGACGGGAGGAGGGTCATTGCAAAACACCTGAATTAAAAAAAGCTCCGAGTGGATATCTTTCCCTTCCTTAAAAGTCATCTGCAGCATGACCCTGGGACCCAGATTTCCTTGCTGCCTCTTTGCACAGAGGCAGTGTGCTTTATTTACCCTTAGGACAAAGGATCTGTGAAACCTCCTTGCCTGGATCACTGGGCCATGGGGCAGCAGATCCACGGCTGCAGTCACAGGGCTCCGTTCATCCCTTGTGCTGCCCGGGGACAAGGGGAGGAGCACAGGGTTTAGTCCAGGTCTGCACTGCCCTCTTTTCCTTTGTCAAAGGGATTTTGTACTCAGATGCCTCCATTGCTGCTCTCCCCTCTTTTCTGGATGGTCTCTTTCGCTTGTATGGTCTTCTCAGATTAAACAAACGAGCTCTGTTCCTCTGCCAAAATACGCCTTCTTGGAGGTTTGGAAGTTTCATGCTGCTGCATTTGTAAAATGCTGGAGGACACAGAGGTCCTGACCCTGGTGCAAGCTGGGAAAGTTTAACTTGGGTACAAGTTTTGGGCTTCCTTTCCCACCAGTGTCCCCGCTCAGCCTGAACCACCCACCTCCGCCTGGCGCCTACACATGGATGCACCTTACATGTGCTCCACACAACCATACCCAAGGCATCCTTTCCTCTGATACCCCCTGAGGTCCATCAGCTCCATAGGGAGTGGATCCCACGTGCTTTGGAGTTACTGAGCCACCCCAGGACTATAAAACAGATATGAAAACACAGCAGGACAATGGGACCACAAAGCTCTGCATTCCTGGGCAGTGCTGTAACAAAAGCTCATGGTCACCGAGGATTCAAGAGGGGTCAGTGGGATTTTCAAAAGCAACTGGATACCAAACTCCCATTGTAGGCAACAGAAAATCTGTCTGCACCATCAGACATCTAAAGGTCTCCAGGAAAAACTCAGGATTCTGACACAGCTCCTCCTTCTCAAGCAGTCTGGGGGCAAAACTTTCCTTTTTAAAACTGGCAGCAACTAAGCAACCGGGAAGACCCCAAAGAGTTCTTCTGTGTTTCTTTAGAGCCAAGAAACCCCCTTTGTTTTCACTTTTTTATCTGATGCCTCCATGTCATGTTATACAGGCACAAGCCAAGCCTGTAACTGACTTGCAGATGAGTATTAATGTGTTGTGCTGCTCCAATCCCTCCTTGCCATTTGGCTTCTAAATCGGTCCAGAGATTAAGCAATAAGCAGCTTGTGGGTGCTGTAAGTGCCTTTGGTGGTGTAACAGGACGATTTATTTGCAGAAATGTAGGAGACAGGACTATCCTATAAAATCATCCCAACAGCAAAACCCTGAGTGCCCTTCATTATCAGAAAAACCAGAGTGGAAAACTATGGGAAATTTTAAGTATATACTGGAGACAATAACAATTTGGGAACAAAACATCACTGCCTTTAGTACTGTCCAGACACGGGTTTGATTCAGGGGTGAACATGTTTCAGGTGACTTTCCAATGCCAATGAGCACAAATTGCCCTCATGAGAGAGGTGGATGCTCAACCCAAACACTATCTGATCACTCAAGAACACCTTTTTTTCCTATTTATACCCTGTGAAGCATCTCAAGGGCTTTTAAATGCAGTCAGTCACGAGCAGCAGCCACACCAGTAACCACATAATCCACTGTGCAGTTTGAGGTCGCTGTCTGGAGATGTTTATCTGCTTTATGAAGCAGCAACAATGATCAGGAAACTTGTGCTCTCACCTACTGTTTTCCTCAAGAGTATTCAGTGCTTTCTCTGATTGACACATAAGCTGCCCTTGGATTTTACCCCAGAGAGGCATAAGGGCTTGCTGACAGACAAACATCACTTTATCAAAGGATTCCTATTGTCTATTAGAAATATTCAGCATCAAACAAGCCCCATCATGGCTATAAAGCTGACAACTATAATGGGGGCATTTTGGAAAACTTCTAGAATGAGAACTGCAGTTTTGAATTATTCACTCCCATTAAATAGGTGCTTTGACAGACAATCAGACAGGATTAACATGAATTTGGGATAAAACACCACAGAGCACCACTATATCCATCAATATGCTTTTTGATCACCGCTTATAAAGTGGTTTCATCTCAGCTACAATCCAGAGGTCACATCCTGCCCTTGGGAAAAAAGAGCTCCATGGATGAGGGAGCTGCACAGGAAACACACAGCTTCTTTTTTTTTTTTTTAATGCCTTCAATCTTTTTAGCATTTAGCTATTCAAGAAGAGAAAGGTTGCCCAGGCTGTACATGGTGAGACTACAAATAATTCACCTCAGAGCTGCCTTCACTTGGAATCGGAGGCTACAAACGCCAGGATTTCAGAGACAACAGCATTTTGTGCATAATCCACCTCCTCATGAAGTCCCAAAACTGAACTGCAGAGCGAAAAAAAAAGTTCAAAATTTCACACTCTGAAAAAGTTAGATAATAAATACTGCTTCATGGCATACTGACCCAAAAAGCTCCCAGCAGCTCGCCACGCCTGCCTATTGCTTATGTATCAGGAATTCCTGCATTGTGTAACACAGTTTTGCAACAGCTCCTGAACCCCTGCCCATTTAAATGGAAAACATACCTTTTTAGAGCAAATAAACAACAAAGTACTATTCAGCTGAATTAATTGATGAATGTTAACAAAAAAAAAAATCATATCCACTGATCTTTACCGGGAGGCGACAACGTAAAACCTGAAGGCTGCATGTTGAAAATTTCTTCTATCCCTGAGAAAAAGTATAATGCCACAAAAGCACCAATATTCCAAATCTAATACGAGCAGATGCTCATCCCTCAACCACCACGTGGTAGTTTCCAGCCATCACCAGCCACTGGAGAAGACAAGAGGTGAAACTGATAATTTCTCTGGAGATCCTTCCCTCTCCTCTCTAAGGCAGATGTTTTTTTGGCTGTATGAAATAGTTCAGGGTCTTAGTAGAAAGCAGTGGAATGGGTATAACACAACATCCCCCAAGTTTCCAGGTTTAAAGAGCTGGAGATTCTGCACAGGGTTAGTGGATTGTGCTTGACTATCAAGCAACAAAAAGCCAATAGTTTTAAGTTCCGATTGATGATGTGGTTTTGACTCTTTAATTCCCAGTGCCTGTGTATTCTCATACTCTTATCTAACCACAATGTCCTTGACCAACAAGTGGCTGGCCAACTTATTTCTGTGTTTAAATTGATCCAAAAAGTGCAGTTATCTCAGTTAAAAGCTGCTCCTTTGGTATAATCAGGGTTGAATTCATGAGAATAAAGTTTCCCCAATTTTCTGGCTTTTTTTCTTTAAAGTACAACCTTCCAGAATTTTGTTCTTAGTAGAGTATTTTCATTATTTTTTGGTTTTGTGTTTGGGGCTGGAGGTTTTTGTGGTTCGGTGGTGGGTTTCTTGGGGTTTTTCTTTGGTTAGTTGGTTGTGTTTTTGTTCTTAAATCATTGAAAGGTGAGCTTGAATAAAGCTCTAGTTCCTAAATACCTTCAGGCCCTGACGTTCAGATCTTCACAGACTGCTCCTCTTTCTATTTATATGCCGTGATTATTGTGTTTTGTAACGTTTTTACTGAACTATTGCACAATGGCCTAAATGCCCACAAGCATGGATGGTTAAGAAACCTTTATTAATGAAATTATAAAGATGACTGCTGTGAATTCAGCTAATGATAAAAACCTGACTTGAAAAAATATAAATAGGTTACAGCACGAAAAATTCCCAAGGCAACTAATTCTTCCAGGACTTCAAAGGTGTGCTGGCTGTCAGACCTCAAATGAAAAGGCAAATCTCTGCCAACTGACATTAAAAGGACTAATACCTGTCTTCTTACTGCTAGGAGGGCAAGACAGAGTACCAAGCCACGAAAAAAAAACCAAACCAAAACAAAAAAAAGCAGCACACCCAGCTGTAAACAACTGAAATAACTCAAGTTTCATAAAGAGGAGCCAAAAAGCATATTAAGATCTGGGTTCTGATTAGGTCATTACTCAAAATGGCATGAATGCATTAATGCTCACAACTCTCACATGCTGCTTTGGGTGATATTTTGAGCCAAACTGAAAAGATGCTCTGGAGATTGAAATCTCCTTAAAGTAACCCCTCCCCTTCAGCTGGGAGAACTGCCTCTGAAAGGTCTTCTCTTGGCACAGGTCCTTCTCCCACGACAGCAGGTCTTCAAACAGTTTTAGGCCCATCTCAGGCAGAAAAGGATCTTTTGCCCATGCAGTTTTCACTTGTTTTCCCCTTTCAAAAAAGGGGGTTCTGCTCATGTTCACCAGCCAGAAACTTTCATTCTCATTCAGATATTTTAAAAAAACAACTTCCCATGAAACAATAATCATCCAAAACAGCTGCAACTGGCAGTATTTGTAATTTTAGAACTGTTAAAGAGGATGCAAATTGCAGGGATGGTGGAGCACCACCTTCAGGTTCATCACTAAAGATGCTCCATACTGGAAAAGTGAAATGCTCCTGCAAGGACAGGACAGGAGGTCCCAGGGTCTGCCAACAGCAGGCTGGTGCCAGTGGAAGAAAATGGGGCTTGGATCAGGCATCTGTGGCCATTCTGTCTTTCCCTGGTAGCTCCATAAGGATCAGAAGTGCATCTGTGAAATCCTTGCCCAGTAGCACAGTACAGGCAGAGCCACCACAACCTGCTGAAGCTGATAACTACAGATATTAAACTACCCACGCTGCTGAAAATAGGTGACTATTTCCTCCTGTACTCACCACTTGCTCAACATTATATTTAGCCACAGATACACAGCGAGGGTCTGAGAGCACAGCTTGGGTTTGGGACTCTCTGCAGAACGAAACCAAAAGGGCTCCAGAAACCTCTGGGCTGCCAGAACCGGTGGCCACCGACACAAACCACAAACCACGTTTTACTTGGAGGACTTCCACCCTCCCAAATAAAACTCCAGCCACTGGTGTTTGTACACGCCCCCATTCACATACAGGAAAACTCTAAAACCTCTGACACCACCATGGGAGACGAAAATCTCCAGCAAAGGCGCTCAGCTCGCACTGAAAGCGGGGTTATCAACAAGCCCCTCTGGAGAGAGACAAGGAAAAAAGGTGGCAATCTGCTGCACACTTTTTTTTTTTTTTCTCAATTACAGAAAACTGCAAGCCTAAATATTCCACTTCCTATTCAAGGATAAATTGTGTAATACACCAAAATAGGATATTACGCAATGAAAACACTAAGAAAATAAGAAACAACATTCTACGTGTCATAGGCAATTTGCTCAAGAGCAACTCTTAGGTCAGTGGAGGGAATTTTAAGAGGTCTAAACCACAGCACCTTGTTAATAAAGATGCTATGACATCAGTTATTTTTCCCCCTTGTATAATTCATGGAGAAGTTAAAGACACTTCACAGGTTTCTGAGAGGAAAAAGTAATAGACTGTGACAACCCTAAAAGCAAAAATATTTTCATAGCCCTAAATAATGGTAGAAAAAAAATGCTTGAAACCTCTCCAAACAGTGAACTGCATAAATCTGGTATTCACTTGAAATATTTCCTGCAGCAAGAACCACTGCAAGATAAAGTGAGGATTTAAAGTAAAATCACTTTTTGCTATGGACACACACTTGCAAAGGGAAAATAAAATCCATTTTCATCATCACAATATTTAGATGGTCACTTCTTTCTTGGCAGCCTTTAACAAGGACTTTGTATTTTCCCTGCTAATCCAAAAGCCTAAACCCATTCATTTTAATCACCAATTTTAAACATACCACAAAGAGCTGCCAAGCTGAAAAAAACCCAGGGCATCTACACGAGATTTTAAGGTCCCTTCCAACCCAAACCACTCTGTGATGCTGTGATTCTAAGAATGCTCAGGCTGTGTGGAGAGAATGACACATGCAGAGCTCTTCTGTATATATAAAACAAGAAAACAACAACAAGAAGCGTTTGAAGATAATTAAATTGTAAAGCAAAGTCTTCAGAGAACTATGATCCAGCCTCTTTGGTCCACCTTCTTTCTTGGTATGAATCAGACCTCTTAGGCATCCAATTCCATAGCAACTCCAGGTGCTCTTGCCACTGAAAATGGCCAGTGGGCAACATCCTCCTGCAACGTGCCTACAGCTTTCTTCTAGAATAACTTCAGATTGATACTTAGATTTTTAGCCAAACTTTTCCTACCACTTATCTACGAGGCTGAATAAGGGGTAGGTTAATCACATACAGAATATCCTTGTTGCAACTTAACTGCTGAATTGCTGGGTAGATCAGATGGTTTGAAGGTTCTGCAGAGGAGGAACACCCTGTATGTGTGCATCTTGGTCTAAAAGCTGTGTTACTCAGCCTCCATGCAACTTGTGAAAAGCAATTTGAATCCTCATTGCCTTAGATTTATCTCTAAAATGGGCATAGCCCCTATTTTATCTGATGGGAACAGCCTTGGGCTTTAGCAACCCTTGCAGAACCTCACAGGGAGAAAATATGTATATAAAACCTCTCAGAAATGCCAGAAATTCTTTTATAAACCAAGTGCACTGGCTGCCCCTGCAAAATACGCTCACAGCTACAACAGCAACGAGCAGGAGCAGTAGAATTTCAAGCTGATGGGGCTCGAAAGCAACTGGGTGTAAGCTGGGAGGGCAGACAGCTCCATCTAACACAACAGGAAACTGCGATTCCTTCTGTAAACACCGGCGGTGAGGTGGGAGGAAACCCAGCTTGTGCATAAACAGCCGGGCCCGGAGCCCCGGGCTGGAGGAACCCTGGGAGCAGGAACACGCTGTTCCCGCAGCAGCATTGCCATATTAATACAATGCTGAGCCCGGGCTCACTGGAGATGACAAATTAATTGGAAGCCAGCAGCCCTGTGACAAAGGCACCGGGGGGCTCCATGCCAGGATTGGGGTGAGGAGGGGAGATGCTCAGGTGCACAAAATGAAGGTGAGGAGCAATTCGGGACAAGGGCAAAGAGTGCTCAGCTCGAAAATGGCACTAACAGTAGTCCTCTCTGAACTGGAAACACTAAGAAATGTAAGTCAGGTAGTTTTGGAATAGAGTCTGCCTGATTTCCTGCAGACAGAAGAACAGAACATTGCAGCCAACAGGTTCAAGAGGATGGAGCCTCTTCTCAGCAGAAGGCTGAAAATACGACAGATGAGTCAGGACTAATTTCTCCTCTCCTTTATCCAGCCCTGTTCAGTCTGTGTCCCTTCCAAGTGGGTTCATCACCCTGCTTTACCTCCCAGCTCCACTCACCACAGGCAGAGAACCAGCAAAACAACCTCAAAAAGCCCATTAAGTAACAACGATGTGGTAATTCCTATATCTGACATGGAACCAACAGCTGTGCCCTCTCGAAAACTCCTCTTAAAATTATAAACCCATTAAGATCTCACTTTAAGTATGTGAGAAACTTTCACACTGCATCTTCAGAAGAAATCCCTGCCTAAGAGAGGCTTATTTTCAACTTCCAGGAACCCTGGTATGAAGGCACCAGGGAATAAAAACAAGTTCTTGTTATCACACTTCTTAAATATTTTTTTCTCTGAGGAGAAAGCTAAAAAAAGCTTCCTAAGAGGCTAAAAAAAGCTTCCTAAGATGTTGCTTCTCTGCAGCTGGAGAAGGCATTGATTTCACCACTTTGCTGTGGCAGAACTTTGAGTGATACAGAGTTGATACACAGAGAGATCAAACCTATAGAAAAGTTATCTATAGAAAAAGAAATATAATAGAAAGTCTACAGAAGAACAAACAAACAAAAAACCTGGAATACACACACCCCTCTCACTCTGGGGCATTGTAATTGTACAACACATAATCCCAGCATAACTATATTGCAAAAGCCTCAGTACTTCCATATCAAACATATCAAATCCCTCAGCCTCTGGCAATATTTTCTACATCTGTCTTAAGAATCACTCTAAGACCATACAGATTTGTTTTAATGTAGACATCAGAAATCAGTGAGTGGTTGGGAAACGAGCCTGAAGTACCTGCCATCCTTTTGCCATCCTACCTGGAGAGCTACAGAAAGGAGGTGGCACTGCCACAGGTGAGACAGCCACTTTCTTTCTTTCTCCCAAATGAACACTTTTTAATGATATTTAGAGTTCCAACTATTGTATTCACTGCTCCTCTATCCATACTAGCGACATTTTTATCCACATACCTATTCTGCATTATTGTGAGGAGCATCTGAATATTTGTCATATTTGTAAGTCATTCCTGTTTGCTCACTTTTAGTGTCTAAATACAAAGGAAAACAAGGGTTAGCCAAGTTTTACCTTCACTGATAGAGGTCTACAGAGGTACAGAAAGGGCAGACATGCCAAACAGTGCATGTGCTGTCCTAGAAAAAGGAATGAATCATCCCTTTACCACCACAAATGATGCAGCAGAAGATTCCTGGGG
>VYXB01007198.1:1290018-1336768 GCA_013397135.1 Pachyramphus minor | reverse complement strand
GGGGCCGGCCCCCCGGGCAGGGACACCCCGCACGGCCCCCCCGGGGACAGCAACACAACCCCCAGGGACAGCAACACACCCCCCGGGACAGCAACACACCCCCGCCCCGCCGCTTTGACTCGCGGGGGTCAAACTTTCTTGGTCCGTCGCAGCCGCACGGAGCGCTTCCACTCGGCGGTGAAAGCGGAGATTAGGAACAGTGGAAAGGGTGATAACGCGTTCCTGAAAACAGGAGAGGAGGGGGGTTGAACGCTCTCTCCCGCCTCGGGAATTACGGGAAAGCCACCCAGAGCAAGCGCCGATAATGTTTCTATCTGATAAGGGGATGGGTGGGAGCGCAGAGCCGCCAGCCCGGCCCCTGGGGGAAAGACAGAGATGATAGGAGTATTGTATGGAAATGTATGTAAACATCAAGCATCCCCGCGGGGAACGCCCGGGATTCCCGCACAAGGCGACCCCTGAAATTCCCGGCTCGGGAAGGGCCCGGGAGGCGAGGGCCGGTACCCGAGGGCAGCGGGGACGGGAGGAAGGATGCTCCCGAGCCGCCTCTGCTCTCCCCATCGCCTCACCCGAGATTCGCAGAGCCTCAGGGCGAGGTGGATACCAGCAATTAGCAGAAGGCTAATCAACCGAAAGGGAAAAAAAAAAAAAAGTCATTCTCCCCCATCCCACAATCAGGCTGATCCAATTTATCCGGCAGCTGGGCGACCGCCAGAACCTATGGACAGAGGGCTCTCTGCCATATGCTCTTGGAGCACAGACAAGGTGGTCTGATGCCTTCCGAGGGACAAGGCATCACTGCCAAAGCGGGGAGAGAGGGTTTAACAGAGCTGGAAATTGAGCAAAGCCTTTTTTTTTTTTTTAATTACAAGCCGATTAAACTTTTGAACTGACTACGAATCTATAATTAAAGTGTACCTTTATCAGGCGCCGATAACCACGAACCTAATGAACTTAACAGCATTTCATCTTGCCTAATGGGTTGTAAACTGCTAGATGTGCTGTGACCAAGGAACTGAGGATGTCAGCAACCACATTAACGCAGAATAATTCAGTCTTTTCTCCTAGGAAAAGTTTAACAAAGAGGCACTGGAGCAGGTAGGAGCAGCATCCCAGGCGTCTGAACTCAAATCTAATTGTTCCAGGGAACATTATAAAAACTTATCAAACTGCGACCACAAGCTGCAAAACTCACTTAACTGCTTCCTTAGTACCTGAATGTGGGAAAACACATGTAATGTTCTCAATTAAAGCTCCAATACCAACCCCTTTACATCTGTTGTTTTCCAGTAGCTTCTATGCTGTGCAAGGAAAGAGATTTCAGGAGAATTATCTGATTGCAGAAGTGACCAAAGGAGTAAAATGGAGCAATTGACAGCAAAACTGCCTTTGTGTTAAAATCATTACAGTGTTAACAAATCTGAGAAAAAGCTTGAAAATGTTTAGACTTTTAAATATTTTTAATATACATGTGTATATGTAAGTATATATACATGGGTAGATATAATGGAAAAATGTTTCCAAATTTATCTATTTGTCCGAGCTTGGGGTTTTTTGTTTGGTTTGGTTTTTACCCTTTTTAAATAAAAACAATTCTTTAAGGAAAGATTAACAGCTTCTAGTAAAAAAAGAAAAGAAAAAAAAAAAAGAAAGAAATACAGGTTCAGAAAAGATCTTATAAGCTCCTACTTGGAACAGGACCAAAATATGCAGGACCAGTGAATTATCATGGGGTTTCACCCTCCTCTGCCCAGAAAGGCTTTTCCATGGTCAGATAACACTGCTTGAAGCCACTGGAGTCTTATCTCCACAGGTAGGAAAGGATGACATAAAGTGGGAAAGCTCCAGGTTCTGCCATCCTCTCTCCACGGATGTCTGTGTCCTTTTTAGCTTGCTATCCTTTGAGCGAGATCATTCTAGGGAGAAAAGGTGTATGATTGGGGTTTTTTTTAATAAGTCAGTCAGCAATATCAGCTTCAAGCTCCTACAGACTACTAAAGACTTACCATACACCAGCCAATGTTTTTTCTTGAATAAATGACACAGAAAAGGGATGCACATTTATTGATAGTTAAACACTACACAGGAAATAAAACATATCCCAAGGTCTTCGTGAAAACCATTGATTAGCAGTTCACTTCCAAATAAGTGGATTAGTATTAAGGACTTTCTCCTGTTATGCTTGTCTGTTTCTCAAACCAGGTAAGAATGTCAATATTCTTTCCAGCATTAAAAACACAGTAATTTATAATATTAGTTTTATAGTTTTCCTGTGGATACACAAAAAAGACTGAAAATGAACATCTCACTTTCCAGAATAACTGAAGTAAATCTCTGTGGAGGTTAATAAATTAGCTTACTGAAAAAATACATTTTTCTGTTATCTATCTAATCTGTACAGAAGCCTGAGAGGCTTTTATAAACCCAGAAATTATCATTTCTCCCCCACCATAACCTTTTCACCCAGCAGGGCTCTCGAAGCCTGCAGGCATTTACCACCACTCAGAGAGGCCAAAAGTGGTCTGAAAAACACTTTCACTTGAGGGACTTGGCAGTAAAATATTTCATCTCCCACTTTTCAAATGGAACCGGGTGATAGGAGGCTCCACCTAGAGATCACACACCAGAAATTCTTCTGGAGGTACAAAAGTTTCGATGCTGCTGCCAGGGATCCTGGGGTGCTGTGACATCCAGCCTCAGCCCTGCAAGGTGAGTCTGCACACCTGGGAACACGTGGAAAGCCTGGGAAGCAAGTAACAGATAAGAAAAGAGGACACTTGGCTGGAGAGAAAGGGGTTAAAGGTGACAGTCTGGGTATAGAAGGGTCCTGGCCAGACATGAGGCTGGTGGAGGTTTGAGAAGGCCAGAATGCATCCAGCCTGAGCAAATTCCAAAAGCCTGGACTTTGCAGAGCTTTTCTAGGTTTAATATGTCTGTGTTACCATTTTGCTTCATTCCTTAACGGCTTTCTCCCAGATTTTCTGGGGGAAAAATGTAACATGCCTACTCCCCACCTCCTAAAACCCCAGGACTTTTCTACTTTAACATAGTGAGAGAAGTCTTAACAGAGATTTACTCAAAAAAACCCCTTTTTAAGAACATATGCTGGATTCATTGCTACATACAGCAAAAATGCTATTGCTCTGAAAGGGAATGGCTGCAAACCAGGGAATTTAAAACTCCATGTTCTTTTCCAGATGTGATCTAGCCCTGGTGCTTGACAAGTATAGCTGTTGGCATCATTTACAAAATAAACCATCAGCTTGTCTTTTGTAAAGCCTCACCTCAGACCAAGTCACCTGCCCCAAGAAACACTTGCTAATGTGAATGAACTGTGTGCTCGTGGCCAGGTGGTGTTTTCTTGCTGTCAGAGGGCAAACCTACAGGCAGGAGTGCAAATATTACACTACAGACTGTAAAACAAGTGTTGAAAATTCATGATTTACAGAAAACAAACTCACCTGTGGAGAACAGACTGACTCAGGTATCCTCAGGAGGATGGAGGTGATGGGAATGCAGTGCAACAGAGTGGTTTGAATTCTCAAGAGATGCGTTCATGCACATTGATATGCAAAATTAAACTCGTTTTAAATGCAAATCCCTAATTACAGTGTGAAAGGTACCACTTTGAAGAACTGGATTCAACTTCTAGTACCTCGTTAGGTAGTGCCTTTATAAATGAGTATCAGTTTCTTTTCCATGGAGGTTGCACAGAAAATCTGACGTGTCAGATCCAGGCAGACGTGTGTGGGACAGGATTCACCTACAGAGCAGGACTCAGGTTTAACTCTTCCAGAGAGCTGCCTTCAGTACTTCACTGGAACATCTTAGAAGTACTTTAGCAGCTCACTGGCTTGGAGCACCCAATACTTATACAGGCAGTTCTCCAAAATACAGATGAATATTAAGATGTTAAATGAAGCTGATAAAAGGTAAAACTATGCACAGCACAGAGGGCTTCAATTTTTTACTTTCAACTTTTAGGCTAAAGTTCTCTCTGCAAATTTCCCCTTCTTTAATTTTTTACCTTTCTCCCATCTCTATTTAATATGGAGTTGTTAAAAGAACAGTGATATTTCTGTCCCATACCTTCAAAGTGCACATTTTAGGAATGCTCAATAATTTTTTCCATCCATTATAAAACAGACTTACTATGAATAACCTAAAAAAAATTGCCTTTGAATATCAATGTTTTCTACTAATACAGCAGATACTCTCTGATGCCATGTGCACTATTAAATCCTGAGCCTATTCATGCAATTGCAAAACCTCAAGTCAAAAAATGATTAAAATGATTAAATGAAATGATTAAAATGGCAGCTGTTAGCAAAGAATGATGTTTCAAACTGGTGCCCTCCTTCAACCTGCAGCCCCAATTCCTTTGTTCTACAAACCTCATTCCCACCTTTGTGTCACATTACTTTGCCTACTGAAAGCAGCAGATGTTTCTTTCCCAGTCCCACAGCTGAGGAGTCTGTGCTCCAATGAGACATTTTAAAGGTCCTTCTGGCCACAGAACCACAGAGTAGTTTGGGTTGGAAGAGAACTTAAAGTCCATTCAGTCCCACCCCCTGCCACAGGCAGGGACACCTTCCACCAGCCCAGGTTGCTCCAAACCCCATCCAACCTGGCCTTGGACACTTCCAGGGATGAGGCAGCCACAGCTTCTCTGGGCAACCTGTGCCAGGGCCTCACCACCCTCGCAGGGAACAATTTCTTCTTTATGTCTGATCTTCTGTCTTCAGTCACTTTGCTGCTATTGCTATTCAAAGCTTACAAGGAGCAAGAATTAAAAAAAACCCACTCACAAACACCTAAACAACAAACGTGGAACCGTCCAGCGACTCAACAACTGGAGTTTCAAGATCAATTTCTAGATATGAAATATACTTTAAAAGCAAATGCCTGACTTGGGTAGTTTTTAAAGCTGGAGCATGACCCCTAGGTGGTGCTGACATCCTGTCATTCCATGAGGTTAAGGCAAATGCCACTTTATTAAACTATATCCTGGACCATTACCCCTTGGCATCCACCTTCAGGAATGTGGACTGCAGAGTAAGCAGTTACAATTTCTGTAAGTGTCTTATTTTAACGCAGTGGGTTTAAATCTATAACCACACAGAATTATTGTTTCCCTCTTCAGTAAAGGGGCACAGAGTTCCCAGTCAGATGTCTCAGCTGAAGAGGAATGTAGGTAACTATATTCCAGGAAAGCATTTCTCAGAAAGAATCCTTCTTGTGCAACAGTATAAAGCCAGAAAAATGCATGTTACATTTTGTTCCCCAGGGTGATGGGGGTGGTTTCCCCTTTCAGATGGAGCCTGAGTGTTTCCAAATATTAACTTGACATTACCATGCATCTCCTCTTCCCTTCCTTTGATGCAAAAGTGACCTGATGGATACTCTCTGCACAACACATAAAACTTCCACAGAAGAAGCAGAACAGCAAAAGAAAAGCAGCTGATTCTGTTCCCCTTCTTTCTCAGGCTACAGAACCCGATCAGATTTGAAGAATTAAAAATATGTTATAGCTGGATCAAAGATAATCTGAGAAGGAATACATTATTCTGATAAAACATTTAATGTGGGGCAAAGAAACTCAGCCAGATGTTAAGTTACCCAAACTGATTTATTGACAATTTAAATGTGACATATTTACAGCACTGTTTCTAAAATAATTTAACAATTTTCATAGATTTATAAAAGTACTGATAAATAGGAGACCCTGACAATTACCAACCACAAATATTTTGCTATGCTACCGAACTACATCAGTAGTTCTTTTCTTTTTTTCTCTTTTTTTCTTTTTCCCTCTCTTTATAAGTCCCATAATGGAGCTGCTTTACCTCCACCCAATGTGTAAAACTGCCAATAACAAAATATATTAAAATGACCATGCATTGTGAAAGCTGTACCAGAGCAAGTGAGTTCAGATGTTAGACTACAGTAAAAATATTTCAATGCAAAGTGTCTTCCACAAAGAATGTACTTGTGAAAAAATAAGCTTTTAAAGAGCTATTGTTTTATCTTTATAGAAATTAAAACCTACAACACTAGTACAGACATTTACAGTAACTTCCAATTCTGTGCTAGTTTTCACATATATCTAAAGAGTCAAACAAAAACAGATAACCACTGCCTTAACACAGTGGTTAGTTAGCTTATGGATAAAATAAAAAACAAAAGAAGGTGCTGATATAATTTAAGGTTTTGAAATTAACTATATTCAGTTCTTCTATGACACCAATTATTCTATCCTGGGATCAACAAATTGCTGTGGTAAAGCCATCCATATATCTCTCAAGCAGGAAGCAAGTTTGGAAGTCAGAGAGAAGATGGACTTGAATGATATGTATCTTAGGTTCCAGTAGACAACAAAGGTACTGCAAAGCTGGACAATCCCAATCACAGTAAGCAGCAGCACGAGATATTTGTGGGGGGCTTAATTAAAGCAAACATTTTCTCAAAAATGATGAAAAGTACACACCACCTAATGCAACACTTGAAATGTAAAGGTTCTCCTCATTCGCATCACTGATGCCCCGTCACACAGTGTACACAAACAACAAATACTCACTTTTTAAACACACATATTGCACAGCCAGTGGGTGCAATACCAGAACACTGGTATCCCTAACAGAAGCCTCCTATTTTTAAACAGCTGTTTCAAACTATGCTACCCAGAGCAACTCCAAGCCAACGCTTGGGAATGGTTTGTGTACTTAACTAACCCAAAAGTGTTTCAACAACGTGAGAGAAAACACAGGCACTTCAGATTATTAGTGCACCAAAAGTTATAGGCCACGATTGCAGGACTAGGAACAGTTCAGTACCAATAACAACAAAACTAAACAACGAGGTCTTCCACTGATCGATACAGAAACAAGAACTGTTCACAAAGCACTGGTAAGGAAACCACTCTCAAAACAGTAAATGATACATTTAAACATTTAAGAAAACATAATTGCTGCAAAGCCTAATGTAACACAAACCCTACTTAGTTCAAAAGATCTGAAGTGTCCAAATTCCAAAGTCCAATTTCTCTTCTACCCCCTCCAAAACATCACTACATGCAGTCCATTGAAATCCAAATGTGCAAAA
Source organism: Pachyramphus minor (assembly GCA_013397135.1). Taxonomy (NCBI): domain Eukaryota; kingdom Metazoa; phylum Chordata; class Aves; order Passeriformes; family Tyrannidae; genus Pachyramphus; species Pachyramphus minor. The sequence continues at coordinate 1,329,667 of VYXB01007198.1, read as the reverse complement.
AGTTATAACCCACCTTTAGGAGTGCATCAAAAATAGGCTGACTATTCAAAATATTATTTTAGTGGAAATTTTACAGCACCATAACTAGAATTCCAAGGGAGTTCAGAATTCTTGTTCTGATAACAAATCAGTTGACACTGCTGATACTAAAGAACAGAAGAAACATTTTGTGCATTTCCTGGTATCTGAAAGTCATGGAGAGAAACAATTCTCATCTATGCCTAAAAATCTTACTGTAGTTCAAGGTGAAACTAAATAATCACATTTGTTGGCAATAAGTTCTCCACAATATAGCATTAGTTGCAAATCTAGTAAATTTGCCAGATTAGGAATTAAAAGTTGCTGGTACTTTGCTTACTTGCAGAAGTACATTTTTTTTTTTTGGTATGTGTTTTGGGTTGGTTTTTTTTTCCTAAATTGTGCAGTTTGGCCCCTCCCTAGTAAGTGATTTACCATCAGGCTTTGAGAAAATGCCTAAGGTCCGTTTCTGACCCTCAGCTGAAAGGCAAAATACAAACACATTATATATACACATGTGTGCCCACAAACACACACACACACACATATATATATATAACATCAGTGTTCCGGTTTTTTTTTTTGTTCTCATTTCCTATAATTTTCTTTGGTTCAAAGTCCAAGCAAGGAAATTAGAGGACCGAACAAATGGATCATTCTCCAAACGCTTCCATCCCTACACATCACTGACTGGAAGGCTTGCATCATCCAGATCCACAAGGCCAGGATCCTGTTCCTGAGTGCCATTTTTACTCCGGGGTTCCCAGGGGCCCCGCTCAGTCACTTTGGAAGCTGATTCTCTTGGAGTGACAGCCTGGATCTTGTAGCTCCCTGGCCTGGCCTTGGTAAAAGACTCGTGAAATCCTCGCTTCTCCAAGGCAGGGGGTTTGGCGTGAGGGGCTGGGACCAGAGGGCTGCCGTGAGCGGCGCCGGAATGTGAGGCGGCTGGGGCTGGGCCGGCAGGACGGGCAGCATGGTTGGGTTCGGAACAAGGCTCGGGATGCTCCTGGAAAAGAAGGGAACGTGTCAGATGAGGCCGCCGGCGCCGCGCTGGAAAGATGCAGTTTCAGATTTCGCTCTCAGAAACAAAACAAAACAAAAAAAAAATCGAGACGGAAAATACACGAAGCGAAGCATCAGCCACGGCAGCAGGAGGCAGGTGCTTTCTACATGTGAGCTCACAGCAGGATGTGACAGCAACATCAGTTGCTTCATTTAAAGACATTACATTTCTTAAATCAAGCACAGCAGCTCTTTAGACTTTGTAAAAATTGAGGCTCCTCATTTTCCTAATGTGTTAAGTGACCTTTTGAAGATAAACACTTCAAAGGTCACTGAAAGAGACATCTTTCCAAGGGAAAAGTGTACTCAAACCTATTCATATAAATCAAGTACCTGTATCCTAAATCCTGGAGTAATGCGTATTTTACTGTTCCCTCTTCTTGGGGTAGCCATATCCCCAATTTCTTCCAGGGACCAAACAAAAATAGTGGCTATTTTATGCTATCAAGACTGTGTAACAATTTCCACAGCTAATGGACCTAGAAAAGAGACTGATCTTTAAGCTATTCCTTCCAATTGTCAAGTTATTGTCTTGTGTTTATTGTTGTTAACTGTCAGTCTCTCGACCTTTAAATAACTGAAAATAATCTTCCACCATTTACCTTCTGACAGAAACAAGTTCTCAGACTACCTAGGTCTGATTTAATTGTCTGAAACACAGGCACTGAGTGCCATTTGAGATATTTTAGGGCAGCCTGTCCAACCTACAGCTGTGTCTCCAGAACCAGAAGTTGCTCAGGTTCTGCAGGGATGTCTCACATCCCTGAACACTGCTGGATCCAGTTTTACAGGCTGTGATCCAAAGGCTGTGTGACAATGCAGGGAACTGCGTGTGTGCATCAGGAGCTGCAGCTGCTGCCACTTGTGCCATCACCAGTGTTAGTCCAGGAGCTAAAGGAATCTGCCAAACCATGGCCATACACAAATCAAGGCATTTTTCAAGCACATTTGTTAGCAAAAAAACCCCCATCCCAGATGTGTGTCCAAGATGCAAATATACATAGTAATTGAAATACCTATTTTTTTCCCAGTAGTTTTTCTTAGAATGTTACCACATAAATTCATAAATTTAATCATAATGGATTCTGCCAAATACCACCATTATTTCTTTTTATAAACCAATTAATATTATTGGGTGAAGCTGTGCAACTTTTTTGGGACTTCAATTTTGTGTTCAATTTCACTGAAGTATTTCACATTATTTACACTGCCTTATTTAATTTCATTATTCCATTGCCTTTACCTGAGAATACTCCACTTCAAGAAAAACCTTTGCTTTAGGAGATCGTATGATTCAGTAATTTACCTACTATTCTTCTTATTATTAATATTTTTAGTTCAACAAATGGGACAGAAGGGGTGTTAAGAAACATCTCTATGACTTTGTGCTAATCTGGCCTGAAGGATACTCAGATTTTACTAATCACCCTGGCTGTAATTACACAGTTAAGAAGCCGTGCTGCTGTACTACTCCTAAGTTGCACTGCTTTGGTATTGATTATAAAGCTCCTATGTTTGAGCTGATAATTTCATGCAGGGGCTTACAAGCCATGCAAATCAGGCTAGAATGTGATCCTCCCAAACAGTGGAGTTACAAGGTGCATGTTTTGTGTGCACGCATCTGGATTAGTCTGTGGGCAGCTTCGACTTCACCTCGCCTTTGCGCAGTTTCGAAACAAATGTAAAGTAAAATGGAAATATGAACTCTCATGCAAATCAGCTTTAGCACTTTCCTATTGTAGTGGCATCAGATCACTTACATTTAAATGTTTAGCACACTTGGAAGTGTGTGAGCAGTGGTTTTGCCGTTTTTAACTTTCAATTCATTTAAAAGTATGAAAAAAAAACCCAGTGCAAACCTGCGAGTGAACGATATTATTGATGAGTTAGTGTTCAGTAATGGTAATGACGACAGGTAGAGTTAATTTTAGCCTTTTTTTTTTTTTAAACAGTGTAAATTAGTCTCTAGTTGTAGCCCTCTGTTAAGAAGGCAAGTTTACATGAGAGCCCACATACGTGCTGCATTCACCAGTTCTTGATGTATACCTCTGTATACAAGGATTCGACAGCCTTCTGGCCTGCCGCATCTGGAACACAGTGCAAAGCTAAGATTAGAGTAACCTGGACTTGGGGAAAGAAGAGAGAACAGAGGGAACAAGAAGTGATGCAGACAGTCATAGCTACATTGCTCAGTTAGCCCCACATTAAAAAAAAAAAACAAACCAACAAAAAAAAAAAAAGCATACACTGAGAAAAGTTACCTGCATATTTTCATTCCCCCCAAAGCAGAACAGAATTTGTAATGGGAGGTTTTATTTAAAAGCATGAAGCAGCTCCCAAAAACACAGCTGAGAGCTTAGACTGAGTTACCAGAAACACAGTATCAGTGCAAAAGTAGTCAAAAGCCAGATTTAAGTTATTGTATTTCAGATTATGGGGGTAATGATATATTCAGTTTATTACAAAATATCCCAGAGCCAGAAAATGGAAAACATAGCATGCAACATCTGAACTGTAAAGTATTCCATGTGCTAAATCTGGATGTACTTGGGGACACTGTGACACCACAGTAACCCTCACTACTTGTCACAAGTTATTTGTACTTTGTACTGAACATCTAATATGGTTTAAATGCAAGTAAGTATGAAATGTTGGCTTCAGAAATACTAAACTTTGTCACAGTGCCTCAGTTCAGTACTGGGAGATGCTGTTGTCACTACATTTCTAACACCAAAAACTAACTCATGCAAGCAGAGATCTCTTAGTTACTTTAAACTTGAATCTATTTATTTACATTTATATACAATAAACTATCGACAATAGAGAATGACAATTTAGTCGTGAGAGTTGTTAAAAACAAATTATGATATTATCATTTGATTGCAAAATGTAGCAACCAGCAGAAACACCTGAGAGGCATCAGAAAGTTTCAATTTAACTTCCAAACTAGCAGTAGTGACAAAGATCATACTGAACTCAGAGGAGCTTTTCTAGGTTAGCACTTGCATTATCTACATGTTCAAGACAAACAATGCACAGAAGGTCACATACAGGTAGGACTGAAAACACCGAGTATTTTATGCCAGTCTGTATAAAAGTTCATGCAAAGAGGCTACAGGACAGGAGAGAGGAAAGGCAAAAGGGGAAAAAAACCCAGCCAGAACTTAATGTGCACAAGTGACCATCAACTAATCACATCTCCTGGGAGGTGCAGAGTGACATACGGAGGCTGCTGATCTCCCAGGTCCCCGCTGTGCTACAATGGCCCCGGAGATTGCCTTTATCCAACTGTGCATGTCCTCGGGACTGTCAGCCTGCAGCAAACAGCACACAGCATGTTCAACACAGCCCAGCTTTCCCACTGTCCTCACCACCTGCAGCAGAACAACAGCCTAACCCTGCTTCACTCTGTCATTCAAAGCCATTGGAAATTCTGTTTCTTTACTCCAGGCATTTCTTAACTCCTTACGCTGAATTTACTATTACATTTATATAGTTATACAAAGCAATCAATAAAACACACTGAATATCACCTTCCCTCTGAAAATCATGGCACAGTCAAAGTAAAGAAGAACTTCTATTTCAAAGCTGTATTTAACTATGGCACTCTCTTGGTTTTGCCCAAAAGTTTAAAAGAAGAAATTACCTGTACATAAAAGGTTCGAGAAGTTGTTACAATTTCAAAGAGATTGTCTCTCATCATTATATCACTGCAAATGAAATACAAAAATACATCAAAAGCAGGTACAACTTTCCCACTGTATTTTAACAAGATTCTAGGATGGGCAGAGAATCAGAGCATTTGTTTTCTGACTCTTGCATTTCTTGATCACTCTACTACTGGTTTTCTGCTAATTTTAGCCTTAAGACACTTTAATTTATCAGTGGCATGTGTGCTACTACATATATTTCTAATAGGAATATTATAAATTATATAATAAGTTTAAAAATATTTACTATTCGTCACATTTCTGTATTTTGTTATTGTTATATTTTGTTATGTCTTTGCAGAGTATTAGTCCTAAATAGCAGCCTGCTAAAAAAGTATTCAATATCCATCATGACTACTGCAAAGACAAATATTCCTTAACATATTGGCATTTGGTGGGAGGGAAACAGCAGGATAGAGAGTGTTCTCATCCAGATTCAGGCATTTGATGTGGGTTAATATCCTCTAAAGGTTTACAGCTTATATAAGCAGAACAGAGACTCCTAAAATTGCTGGCTCAGATCAAACAGCACCCGTGCATCTCTAACTGAGGATTCCATGATATTCCTTTGTTCTGCCCTTGTCCAAGGCATTTACATCCTACTGAACGTTACAAGTTGGAAACACACACTAATATAGAGCCCTTTAAACCAGATTTATTCACAAAACCAGGCCCTGTCCCATAAAGACTGACTGTCCCACACGCACACATCACGTGAGGTTATTAAATAGGTCTCTAAGGGGCACTGTGGCCATGACAAAGCAGGGAATGACATCCCATGTAATGGCATCTGTGCTTCTCTCCTCACCTTTGTTTGCATTCCTGAACTTTATGGACCTCCTTAAGTGGTATAACCCTGAGAGGTTCCTTTTCCTGGAAAAATAAAAAGGTAAACATATTTCAGTAGAGAATACCTAACAGCCAGAGCAGACTCAGAAACCAGAGGTCAGGACAGCAGACTGAGATTTTCAAGGCAGTCACTTATGCAAAAGGTGGTGTCAACCAAAATTTAATTTGCTTTTGTAAGTATTAAACTAACCATGGCACTTGCAATGAAGAGGAGGACAAATCAAAAAGTAAAAAAACCCTAAAACATTCATTCCATACCATCATGGAGACAACCACCCCTCTCCTCTCCCCCTGACCAGGTCAGAAAATTGAATCTGCCTCAAGCTGCTTATTTCAGTAAAATTGTGATTTTATTAATTTGCTATGAAATGCTAACATAGAAAATGCTTTATTAATTGTACTGCATGACATGGCTTTAAGCAAGATGTATTCTACAATTAAAAATAATTCAAAGAAACTAATCCTACAACGTCTGTAGAAGAGCAGCCACTCTTAAAACACAAGAAAATTCTGTTACCGTAACAAAAATAAATGTTCAAGTTTCACACAACAGGAAAAAAGTGAGACCATTCAAACAGAAATACTTTCACTTTTGCCATGACAGCATAATGTCACACATAATATTATTTTCCGGTGGTTGTTGCAGTAAACCACAAACAAACAACTTATTTTACCTCCTAATGTGTTTTCTTTAAGCAGTGGTACAATGGACTACTTCAGCTGGCTGCAACTTCCAGACAAAACAAAAGCTGTCAGCTCTGAAATTACTTTCTCTACCATTTCTATTACAGATACTGAGGAGATTTATGTTGATACAGCAAACAGTGAATGTCACCCAAATACAACCATCCTCAGTTTTCATCAGATCACTTGTTTCTACAGCAGATCAAATGCAGAGAGTTTAAAACTCAATGTTTTCAGCTATTGCAGCTAACATCCTGATTTCAGTATAAATTATGAAGCAGGATCTACTTCACTGTTGTCTGACAGCTGGTCAGCCCAGTACCTTCCTCAGACTGCAGCAAGGGAATATTAACCTGAAGGAGAGAGGATACTACAAGATTTTATGTTGCTCAAGGAGCACGATGAAACACAGGAAGTGTAGACATTTCTACTGTCCAGTGTTCTCTCACACAGTACAGTTCTTCACTGAGAATTTGTTTGTGAGCAATCTGCACTCTGATTTGTTTTTTAAATAAAAATAGAGGGTTTATTACAGGCAGTGAGTCAGAATTATTATCCTGATGCAAGATCAAACTCCTGCTACTATTGGATATACCCTCATTGAGAGTGGAGCCAAAGTTCACTTCAGTAACAGCCTAAAATTTGGGTTCTTGACATTTTACATCTTATTTTGGCCTGCAAACTCAATTTACAATACTGCACAATGCAGACTTCATTCCTTAGGTACAGATTTTCTTACAGTTATTAAATGTGGGATTCCTTTTTTTTTGGTAAAACAGATTTTCTGCAGAACCAGCCACCTTAATGAAGCCTGAAGGCATTTATCACGTGGTCAAAACGAGAGTGATGAGTGGGAAGAAAGGTCATGGAACTGAAAGAAACTCTGCAAGAGTTGCTGCTGAACAGAAAATCAGAGTTTTTTGCCTGTCTTGGCTGCTCTGGTGAAACATGTGTGTGGGAAAAGATCCCATCATTTCTATGATAAAACACCTCGTAATTCTAAATTAAGAATTGCCAGGTTACAGTTTTGCCTCTCCCACAATGATTTGCTATTTCAAGAACACAATTAATTATTTTTGAGTGAAAAGTAAAATAGTAATAAAATACTAATACAAAAATCAGGGTGATTGTAAAGTATATCCTATTACTGTTCCTCAGTTATCCTCCCTACAGATGGGTTCCCAAACAGACTGAAGTCCCAATTTACATTTTTTTGTTTATTACAGTACAAACTTAGGAGTTGCAGGAATAAGCACAGCACATTTTTCAAATACAAGCATATTTATTTAGATTTTCTTGCAACTATCACTGGAAAAATAACACACACTTGGACACTTACCAGTTCAGATTTGAAATATCCTATTGTGTTTTCATCTAACTGAAAGTATCTTCTCTTCCAGTTCTTCATCTGTTAAAGGAAAAGAAATATTTCTACATTTTATATATAAAATAAAATATACTTACATGTCATATATATGCATATATTGAATGATATAATTCTCATTTATGTGTAACATATAATATGGTATAATTTATTCATAATTATTCACTGTAATAATGTATTTATTATAATTTATATTTATAAATTTCATATTCTGTATGTGTGATGTGTGTATATATAGAGAGAGTCCCCAGAATAATTATGTAAGACTCTGTTCAATTAATTTTTTTGAAAAAACTGCAAAAATTAAAAAATCTGGAAGCTACTCTTTACTATAATAAGATTTATTCAAACTGTAGAAACTCAGCAGCACAAATATCCTGGAGGAAATATTAATAGACAGTACTTTATAGGTTTCTAGTTCATTTTTAACTACAAAGGGAGTATTACAAAAAGAAGCTTCATAATTCAAGATAAAATGAGTCTGAGAACTCAAAGATGCATATCTTGCTTAATCTGAACTACCAATTCCTTCTTTTAGCAAGGCATCATGTGAATGGTTCCACTTGTGTCAATCAGCCTGGGAAGTTCTACAGTTCTTCTTCTGAACTGAACAGTCAGCTTTTTGCAAACATTTTAGTGATTTTAAAGGCCTGCAATGAACTTCTGTCTTAATTTAGATGTTTTTAATAAGCAAAATAAGGATCTCTCCATAACTGTAGGACAGAATTCCCAGTTGCATGCACTAACCCTAATGTGAAAGTCTGTGCACACACTTTGCCTCTCTATAATATCTCCAACAACATAACACTGAAGAAAGTCACAAAAAGAAGTAAAACAGACATAAATCAGATGCCATGGGAGGATAAGTTTTATCTTTACTCCTACTGACAATATTAAGGATGGCTAATGTTACTGGTAATCATGTGTTTTTTTAATTCAATCATCTACTTGATCAGTACAACTATCACCTTAGGACCATTGTTCTTGATTATTGAAACACACTCATCTCCCACACTTACCACTGCTCCTTGTTTCACACAGTACCCAGCTTTGATAATAGCATTATCTGGGGGATGCTTAGCAGCAAAATAAGGAAGGTGACTTTGTGACCGCTTCAAATAATTCCTGTCAGCCCCTTCACTGCACTCACTGACTTCTTCTTTCTAGAATGAAGCAGGAAAGTAGAGAATACTCAGGTTTTATTCTAAAGATCAAAGAATAACTATACTAGTCATAATAGGAAATAATTGTATCATCCCATGCTCATAAATCCCATTTCCAATTTGAAAGGACAAAATATTTTAACTGATGCCCAGAGACAACTGAGAGGCCCTCTGAGCACGAGGAGAAGCTGACAGCTACACTGTGACACATAACACTGTGAAACACAGCTTCAAATCACAACCCACTTGTTTGAAGGGTGTTACCTGGGTGGGTGTAATGATAGGAACACCACCAACAATTTCTGTCCTGTAAGAGACTTGCTTCTTTCCACCTGGGCTTTCTGCCTGACGATTTGCATTATCCATTTGACACAGAGGATCTGACTGCTTTGGTACCTGCAAGAGGAATGGGACAACTGACATTAAGTTTTTTGAAGACCTAAAAAAGCCCAGAGCATTTCTAAAGAGTTCTGCATTTGTCTTCAGCAGGATTTAACAAATCTTCTCCAATTGTACAAGGCTAGAAACAGCTTACGTGAAAACTGTTGTAATGACTATGGTTTACTGCTCAGAAAACTGGTACCAAGAGAGACATTTCACTGGATGAAATCAATTGCAAGCTTTGCCCTAAGTTCTACACTTGATATTCAAGAAGCACTGCTAATTTGTAAAAGAACTGGTTCTTAATTTTTCAGTTGCTTTCAGTTTTAGTCATAACTGCTCTATGCTGGAAACATCCCAGTGCCCTTTGTCACACAGGATGTCTGACCAGTGTGACATTTGTCCTCACAGGTACTCGGCATGAAGGCTGCGTGTACTGCTCCCATTAATCCTACATATATTGCTAAATTCTGTGCAAAATGACCCTACCTACCTATTTCTAACTATTATTAACTATTAGGCAATTATCTCAAATGTGGAACTAAATCAAAACTTCACGGGAATTTCATTTCCCCGGTAAGTGTTTTGATCTAAAATGTTTACTCAAATTTCTGAGTTCATGCAGGAAGTAAACTTCTTTAACCTAAGAAGTGTTCTAACTGGCTACCTAAGACATTCATAATCTCCTTATACCCCTAATATTAATATAGTAAATTTGAAGAGATCAAGTCTCACATACAAATATCCCAGCCAGCAACCTGGTATTTACAGGTATTCACAGAAGACACCCAAAATCATTCAGAAATAAGGGACACACAAATTGTCTTTAAACAGTGAAATATCATCCAAGACTGTGGCACATTCAAATCTTGAAATTGAACTGATCTAGACAAAAAACAAAGCTACTTCACAGTCTGCTGTGACTGCAGTTCCCATGCCCAGGACTGCTTATTTTACAAAAAAAAGCAGCCTGGGTGGCACTCAGCAGCTTCATCCTCTCACTTCCACTGTCCCCTTCTCTGGCACCTCCCTGAAGCGAAGGGAGTGACTCCATTCCCAGCCAAGTCTGGCACTGAGGGACAAGGCACTCCCCAGAGCACAGGGCTTGTAGCTACAGCTTTGGGGGCAAGTGCTCCAGCTGTCACAAACTCCTACTTAAAATGCTGCAGACCACCCCACAGCCACCTCCTCACACCAAGGCCTTTTCAAACAGCACTCAGGCACAGGTACACAGTGTGCTGGGCTGCAGAGGCTCATAGTCATTCCCAAATTATCAGCACTCAAGAGCACTAAAATATGCAATGAATCTTGGAGGACTGCAATCTACAGCAAGTAATGCTCATGTGAAAATTAATAATTGAATTAGCTTAATTATTTGATTAGATAATTGGCACTACTAAATAAACTGTGAACAGATTAACAGTTCAAAGGCTTGTTCCTTCCAAGGCAGAATACTCATGATTTCACCAGCCATTTAAAATGCAAGTTAAACATATAGTAATCAGTGTTGAGACTATATTCTAAATTGATGCAATTAATTATTTATTTAGCCACCCTGTTCCTTGAACTGGAAACAACTCAAGCCTGGTTGTGGTGTGAACTCCTTATGAAAAACCCAAGTGAGAAGGCTTTTTGTTTCTGAGGGGTTTTTTATTTATCGTTAGCAGTAATGTTTTTATAACTCCAAAGAAAGGGCTACTTTAAAACAAAGCAAACGACTCATATAAACAACCTTAGATAACCTAAAAATGAAAAAGTTACTGACAACAAATACAAATATGTGCACCCATGCTCAGAACCCCTTCTTTGTCACGGTATGCTCTCAAAACTGTTCATTGTCATCACTTCTCCAAAACTGGAGAGAAAACAAAACCATAACTTCTGCCTCCTGAAAAGACAGAGGTAACACGTGGGGTTTTCTGTCACAAGGTAACGAGTTGTCCTGGCCCAAACCACAAAATTAGAGAATAATTTAACATCTGCCAGAAGAACCAATAACGTTTCCTTGCATGGATGTTACCTGAAATCAGGAGAGAGCCTTTGGAACTTGGCATGATGTGTTTGCTCAATATTTTAGAGATACTTTAGGAAATACCAAATTTACACAAAGTATGTGTATCTTTTAACTGCTTGCAAGTGCCTTCTAGATATTTCAATCAATATTAAATGTGCACAGTTAATTTTAAATTATTAGAAAACATCCTATGCTGTAATTAATGTAATTAACACTGTAATTAATGCTGTAATCAATCACAGTTTTGTCCAATGTCCAAAAAGTAAAATAAACTCAAGGTTAGGGGGAGTTCTGTACAGTGTCTTCCAGTCTTGGAAGTGCAAACCATGACATTTTTGTGGTGATAATAACTGAAGGCAAAGGTAACATATAAGCACCTTGGGACAGTCACCATTTGAAAGCATTGCTAAGTATCAACTCAATCACTTACTGTGATTTTGGTAGCTTTGTTCAGAACATTTACCCATTCAACTAGGTCTTGCTGATCATTGGCTTGTAGAAAGTATTTTCTCATCCCTGCATTCATAACTGTTAAAAACCAGCATGAAAAGTTAACAACACTGACATTTAGGAGCAAACTTAACATCATCATGAAAAGATTTGATTTCAGATGAAAAATCCAGCTGAAGTATTCAAGTGCTCTGCTACATTTGTTTTTAGAAAGTCACCTTAAGGAGATATATATCCATTTGACAGGATTGCTTTATTCTAAAAAAGAAATAATAATTTAAACTCTCCACTTAAATGGTATCATACAGACTGTGACCACCTCACTAACACACCTGTGATCACAGAATTTTATTTTTTTACTTTTTATTTCTGGAAAACTCAGTATTAATTACTAAGTAGAAGATGTTCAAGACCAAACAACTTGAAAATAGCCAGATACTTGTCTAAAACCCCTGCAGCCCTGCACACATGATTTACCAAGTGTTTCATGAGCTCCAACACAGAGAGGGTACCCCAAGCAAATTATTTTCTTTCGATGCACCAACAGAGGCTGAAATTTAACTCAAGAACACTGGCTGACAGTATTTTAAAATCAACTGTTTTGTCAGTAAAACAGATTAAAACAGTTAAATTTCTAGTCTTCATAGCTGACAGGCATGCCATTTATTAATGCCTCAAAAATTTCAGACACCTGAAAAACAGCTCTGACTTACTCCTCATTAAGCTGCAATATGAAAAAATACAAAAACACCTTATGAAGAAGCCAACATTTCCCTCATACTAAATAAGAAACAGTGAACACAAGCTGTTTTTTGAAACTACACTAAAAAAATAGACAGTAACAGGACTGCAGAACACAATCTTTGCTTCAAGTTTCTGAAGAATGTACTTGAGGCACACACCACATGCACGAACTTACCAAAACAGAACTCTGCCTTTGGCCTTAGCTTAGTTGCATCGCTAACCTGGGAGGGAAATTAAGATTATAAATGTCACTGTGCATACAAAACAGACATCAGATATCACAAGTTTTACCCTCTTTGAAGGGCCTAAATTCAAAGATTAGCAGCACAGCAAGCTGGTTAGGTACAATGATATACAGATAAAACAAAAATACTATATAAGATTCAGTTCAAGATATGCAGCCTATGGTAAGACGACAGTTTAAGACATATGTCCCTACACCTTAAATTTAAGGTTTCTTTACCAGACAAATGTTGAAATCTGAAAACCAAACACTTTTTATTTGCATTTTTGGTTCATTAACATAAGAATAATGGCCACTTTTCTTCAGAGGTCTCTAAAATGTCAGTGCTGGGGGAGGAGAGAAGCAGGTGTCCTGTTTTGAGGGAGGTGTTGACATTTTTACATTATAGGGCACCTCTATTGGGGGTGGGGGAAAAGGCAAAGCAGACTTTCTTAGTTCACAGTTCTTTTTCACACATATTTAGAACTGGCTGTACACAGAGTAATGAAATATTTCTGCCCTGTCTATTAAAGAGACAGGATTTGTACCTGCAAACTATCACTCCCAAAGGCTTATCTTCCACTTCATAAGGGGCCTGTCTTTTCACCAAGACTAACTGGAACTCAAATACTCATTAAGAATTGAAATATACAGTTCAGAACTGTTAATTCTATGCTGCACAAAGAACTGCTACTTGCATTCACTACACAGACCTAGACAACATGGTAATTAATCTGTTCTTATTTTAATCTGAACCTACTGAAGTGTTTGTAACACTGCTGTAACTCAGGAATGGCACACAAACAAAAATAGTTAAGTGGCATTTAATTTTGTCTGAAGTGGAGGCTTGTGGTAGACACAACCAAAGAATTTAGCAACAAGTGTCTTACCTTTGAAATATAGGTAAGTTTAATGACCCCAACAGGTGGAGACCCAGAGGGAAGATTCTGAAACAAATCACATATGTTACAAAGTGAAACTAGTTTATTCTCACATCACAGCCAGTGTTGATGCACAAAAAGCAAATAATTCCACAAACAAAAAGAAAATCCTACGTCTTTTTATGGACAATGCACAATGTATGCTTGAAACAGGATCTAAATGACTTGTTTATTATACACACATCTGTTAATCAACTAAAAACAGAAAGACTGCTAGAAAACAATACAAATAGTAATTGTTTCAGAGGTTTATGTATTTTACTAGAGGAAAAAGGATTCTTGTGGGTCTGCATCCAGGAAATCCGGAAAGAATACTTTTTCCTTAACAGATGTTGGAATCTCGTGTACTTTGACCAGGGCAGGCGGAAGGGACAAGAAGTGACATTCATCTCTTATGTCAGATACTTCAAAGGCCATCTCACGTATTTTCCAACCACTTCAGGGATTAAGAATGGTTTTCACAGAATGACTCTATAGAAACTAAAGCAGATCAAGAAGAAGCTTCAATCTGCCTCTTGCAACCTTTCATTTGTACATGAATGCTAACACTAAAAAAATGCCTGAACTAGGCCTGGGTGTGCACTGCAAATATCATTAAGTGTTAAAACTTCTGAAAACTGCAGTTTCTAGAGCGTTTCAAGTTTTTGTCCAGGTGCCCTGGTTACATCCCAGAAGCAACTGAAAAAAAGAACTGCTTCATACCAATCACTGAGATCAAATGTTTGAAGCCTCTTATTTCCAGCAATTCTTTTTCTCCTCAGTGAGAGCTGCTCAATGCTTCAGTCACAAGTCACATTCAACAAGGTGCACATCACTTACATTTTGGTTTTGCTGGTTCCTTTGAACAGCAGATCTGGATCACGTGCCTTTACTGTCTTGGTACCCAAAACTTAAGCAATTATCTGTTCTTCCCTATGCCAGAAAACACATGGATCCATGGACACTGTAAAAGCAGCTCTCCATCACAACAAGCTTTCCTCATTCATGCTGGATTGCAATGATTATGAATTGCTTTTCAATGACTGACTCTGTTGAGGTAAAGTAATATGAGACAGCTAAATGAGCCACGCAGTGCACACCTCCACACAAGGGTAAAGGTGAATTAAAACACCTGTGTTGAAACTGCATGTATGTGATTTGGCTCATGAGGTTATATTAAACTGATTTACAATTAATTCGCTTATGGGAACTTATTTTTTGCCCAGCTTCTGGGTCCACAATCTAGTGCTAAACCCCATTTTTCTTAAGTGAAATTGTTCAAAAATCCTAAAAAGCGGGAATTGATATGAACCAGGAGACTACTGCCAAGACCACCTCACCTGTGGGTTGTCCATGTACCACACCAGGCTGTCCTCCCGTGTGTCCAGGATGAAGTACCGCCGCAGAAACTTCCCGCTGTTCTCATTTTCTTCAATGTCTAGGAAACCACAGATGCGATTCTGACGATCCACATAAGGCATTTCTGACCCTGGACATCACACTGCAGAACAGAACACACACACAAGTTGAGCAAAGTTCCTCGTTGCTAATTTTAAGCCTGTTCTGTGCCTACCCATGACATTTTGGGCAGTTTCAACTCGTAGCGTCAAGAGGTTTCTACGGAAGGGTAAGTGAGGCGTAGCTGCTCCCCCCACCACTGAATTTTTAGACAGGTCTTCCATTCTCCTTTGAAAACTATACTTTGTTATCTAATAGCCTGAGTGTAAAAACAAAAGTGGAAAATAGCAGATGAGATCTCGAGTAGCTTTTACAAGATCACTAGAAAATAAAGATTCTCCCTCACACAAGCACCAAGCTCAGAGAACACGGGGGTTACACTTCCTCCTCTGACACTGCCTTTCATGGCAAGAAAGAACTTTAGTCAGCAGCCCTCCTGCTCGATGCAATTTTTCATATTTTGCTCAGGCAAACTCAATAGAAAGCTTTTAGAAACATTGTGCACAATTTTCTTTTCTCCTACAAAAAAGAGCTTCATGTCTAACCACGTCCAAGAACAGACATCTTTTCATCCTTATACACTGAACAGTCAAAATGCAGTTGGTATGAGCAGCAACAGAGATGTGAACACAGTTTGTACTAAGGTCTGAGAGTGACAGGCTTTTTTTTTTTTTTTTTTTAAATTTATTTTGGCTTGTTTGTTTTAAAAATTAATTAAAATCTGCACTGCTGACCACCTCTCCCCATTTTGCCTGCTTCACCTTTTATGGCTCTGCCTTACTGCAGCTACTGCACCATTGGTTTTGCTTCCTTTTATTTTATGGGACAGTCAATTTACCTTAAGAGCCAGCCTTGTAAGACCAAAGATGAATTTGCATACTTATCTAAAAATGGCAATGAACACACATTTAAATGATAAAAATCAGGTCGATGCCAATCTTTCCCAGGGCAGGAAAGAAATTATTCAGTCTTTACATTTTCTTACAATGCTCAGAAATAGTGCAGATCCAAAAATATTAACATGAGACACAGAAGGTTTAAGCACCCCACATTTTTCACTAAATTTTCCAGCTTTTGCTGTGTTATATGGAAGTTTCATTTCAATATTTCCTTAAATTCTTTACCTTTATTATTTCCTTGAGGTTACTTGATTTAAATATAGTTACATACACACACAATGAGGCAGACACCTGATAATTATCTGTAACTGCTATTGATACACCACAGCACAATGCAAGGTATGGTTTTTGAAGTGGTTTTTTGGGGGGGAAATCAGTGTTCATTTTGGGGACTCAGATATGCAGATAACCATACATTTTAGGGATCAATGTACAAACATGGAGATGTATATTTATATTTACTGCTGTCATTTCATATGACTAATTAGAATACAAGACAAATTCAGGTTCAACCACTTTGAGAAACAATTTTTTACAAATCTATTATTATGACTTTGATACCATACTAGAAAAATGTCTAGAAAACAGTTTTAAGTCATTTAACTCAATCTGTAAAACAAGTAACCTTTTTTTGTGCCCAACAAAACAAACAAATCCTTTGGTGCAAACTGAAGTTTGATATATTGAGTTTTTCACCAGGGACCAGATCTACCAACCTCAATTCAGCAGGATTTGCAAAAAGTTAAAGAGACTGAAATATCATGGTGATGTTAGTTTGGGTTTTTTACTATAAGCTAAATGCATTTAACATACTTTGCTTTGAGATGCAAGATGTTTTCTGTGGAGGGAGGGAAGGACAAGTGAAGTACAAGGATATTAAATGTGCATAACTCTTCATTAAGTACCTCTCTGATTTGCTTTAATTTCTACCTCCACAGGGTACAAGAGTCTCTATATCTAAGAGATGCAACAATGGTTTAAATATGCAAAGGCTTGTTTTTCAATAAAGTAACAAAATTTTCTAAGGTAATGTAAATTTTATTGGTATGTTACCCACAACTTAAATATCACAGATCTAAGGCACGTTCTGTAACCAAGTTTAACTATAAGTAATACAAAACCAAACACCTGAGCACTCAAGACAATACCATAATTGTAATAAAGTCATCAGTAATTCAATTGCTGGCTCTTGGGATCACTTCACACTGAAGCAACACGTCCCTATAAACACATCTGTAGCTGAGGGCAAGTTTAAAGGGATCAGTTCTCTAAATTACACCTCTAATCTGGCAGAACTCGGCATCACACACAGTTTTCATTTAAATGAATACAGAAATCATCATTTACCAGTATTGTCCTAAGCTGGGCCAGGTGGTCCCTCAACAAAATATACAGAACTTCTGGGGCACCATTTCAGCTTCATATCAACAGTTTATGAAGCCCAGAAAAGGCCTGTGCCTAAAAAAAGCAAATATTGGTGGCTGGTTTCCTGTCTGAGCAGACTTAAGGCTGTGTTCTCTGCAGATGTGAAGAAAATGAAACAGGGAAAACTTGTTTTTGAAACAAGATACGAATTGATTAAGGGTCCTTGAATAAAACCAACTGAATTTTCAAAGCGCTTTTCCCCTATAAGAGAATCTATGAGAAAAAAAAACCTTTTAAGTCAAATGAAAGGAGGATGCTCATAATGCTCCATTATGAACATACAATTAGCTGAAGTTGAACTACTCCAATACTTGAATTTTTTTTTTCCAGGCCAAGAGACAAAATTCAGAGCTTTTTTTTTATTATTTGTCAATAAACCAATTCTCACAGAAAAAAAAACAAACCAAAAACTCAAACCAAACCTGAAAAAATACAGATTTTCTACTTCACAGTACTACTAGCTAATTTCTAGCCTAATTTATACAATTTACAGCTCCCCTATCCTCTGATGAAAATACAGCATAAAATACCATTAATTTAAAAAGTTCAGTTCTGTAGCTGCTGTTTTCTTCAGATTAGTTTTAATTCTCATGGGATTACTGACATCTACCTGACTGATGGTCTTTAAGAATAAGAAATAAAAACCCCTCTAACTTTATAATACACTGAAATCTAACATAATATCATGCAACTGCTTTCCAGCTTTAAAAGTTTGCTTCCACTATATCACACCTTGGCAAGATTGTAAATGAATACCTGTTCTATTCAGCATTCAATAATGAACCACAACTTGTAATGCACATTAAAAAAAAAAAATCAATTTGTGCCTTTCTTCCAGTTACTAAAGTGACAAAACACACATGACAAAACCACCACCACAATACCCTTCCTGACAACTCCTGACAGATCTAAAAGCAACGATGGAATTGCCACGCTACTTCTGAAGGTTCATATAAGGAATTGCAGAATTCCAATGTTAATTCCTCAGCATAGGAAATCTGGTTAGAAGACCAGCAGCCTAAGAATTCATCAGAACTTCAGCTTCAGTGTCTTCAGAGTACAGATCCTGTCTTGCATAGATATGATTTGTCATTAAATTATTTTAGGTAATAATAAAACAAAACCATCCAGGCTGGTGCCTATTTTACAGCACTTATTACATGCACCCTTAGTTATTTTCTGCAGCAGAATCTGCAGCACAGAACAGTGTATTAACTCCTCTGCCCACTTCTACAATCAAATCTAAAAAGATTACAAGTTCTTAGAGAAAAAAGCTGAAGGTATCACAAAACTTCATTTGATTTTGCTTTCCCTCCCCCAGGTGGGGGGGACAGGGGAGGAGAGATGTGGGTCAATGACATAGTGCTGCTTCAGAAAAAAACATCCCTGTGGCCCATTTCCTCTTGGCTCTGGCCATAATCCACCAGAAACAAAAAGATTTCTGAAAACCCACTTTTGTGGGTGTATAGTGACACTCTGTAAGAACTCAGAAAACTCTCAGCTCCTTTAACTTCTTTCCTGGAGGGTTGTGTTGTAAGTGAGGAGGTCTCACTTATTTTTGAAGCCTTACATCCCCCTTTCCAGCAGCAGTGCACTAATTTAAGTAGGTACATACCTCATCAGCCCAGCTTCTCTCGGGTTTCCCCTCTCCCCGCTCTTTTCCTCTGGGGTGCAACATATACTGGCATTCCCCAACATTTATATCACACACTGGAGGCTGCCTGGGCACCACTATAAATAAAAATCCCAGATCACCTTCTCCAGTCTCCCTGCAAATGCATGACTGCACAAGTAGAACCTGCAGAGACACACAAGCATCTCCTTTTCACCATTTATAACAGACGGCTTCAACTCTCCTACATTAATTCCTATTTTTAGTTTCCCACCAGCACCTGTTCTGGAGTTCACCTCCTTTACAGACTGGTCACAGCCTCTCTATCTTGAAATATAAAGTCTAGACAAGACTGTTGCAGTGGTGCACCAGGTGACCTTTCTATGCCCCAATCTCCCCTCTGACTTGATTTCCACAGGTATGTACAAACCACGGAGCACTGCCTGACTATACAAAGTGGAATTTTGTTTGGATAAAAACCCCATGCAACAGGCTTTGCCCTATCCACAGGAGAGAATGATTAAGAAATACAGCAATATTTTAGTTCACCTTTTAGCTTTATTTTACATCTTTTCCCCAAGCTGCAGGTATAATTCATTACTTTTATGTCTTTGATTTAGAGTAACAGTTGTTCTTCCTGCGCTATTAAGGTGTGGACATTTGAAACTCTGGATTTAACTTACCCCAGGAGATGACTTTGGGGTTCTTTTCCTATTAGCTAAGAAGATTAAGAAACACACATTACCTACTTACTCATCTCTATGAAATGAAGAACAACCTTAGCACAACTCCACCTGATAAACACAGAATGATGCCATGAGTCATGCCCATCCCTCCTCCCCACCTCCCTTTTCAAGCCCTACTGTTTACACCAGCTCCATCACCACAAAGGGAAGGTGAGCAGCATCCCCAGCAATCTTTCCTGCAGTTCCAGGGACAGCTTAATTAGGGAGTGCTCCTGGTTTTTGCCTAGGCAATTACTATCAGCTTCCTGCAGTAAATCAGCCCCTCTCCAGCTGGTCATCTCTTTACTGACCATTTACTGACTCCCCAGGGGAAGGGATGAGTTCAGACTGTCTTGCTTATCCCCTGAAGAACAGGGCAATGAGAGCTTTTCCTTGGGAAATCCCAACCCTAAGACAACCAGCTCAGAACAGCCTGTAAAACCAAGCCACATAAATCTTCCAGGATAGCAGTTCAAGAACAGGGCAATGAGAGCTTTCCTTCTTGAGTACATCCAGGACAAGGAAGGGAAGAATGGGGGGGGAAATCCCAACCCTAAAACAACCAGCTCAGAACAGCCTCTAAAACCAAGTCACATAAATCTTCCAGGACAGCAGTTCAAACTTCTTTATTTTCAACCCCTTGCAGCTCCTCCAGCACAGACAGTCCACCACAGAGATCACTTAAACTACAAGACAATGTCTCTGCTCATCTTTCACACAACCCTTTAAGCTACAATTTCCTAAGTACCAAAAACATGACAGACAAACACTAATCCAGGAGCTGGAGAGGTGATTTGGCTGCAATTCTGATGACAGCCAAAGATAATTCAGACTTGATGGATTTAAAACTACACACCGAGCTTTTCTATTTCCCAAAGATCTTTCACTGAGTCCTTTTTGTTCTAGAGGGCACAACAGACATTGGATACTTCTGTTAACAGAGAAGACATGACTTTGATTTCAAGAAGCCTGTGACACTATTGCCAACATTCTAATTACATCTAAAAATGAGAACCGGAAATCTCCAGAAAACACTGTCCCCTAAATTTATATTTCTTCTTTTAAGTGGTCAAAAAGAAGGGAAAAAGCAGCTGCAGAAGGCCAGTATTCACCTGGAACAGAATTCCTAAACATAAGTAATTTTTTTCAAAATGAAAACCCTTGAAATAAACACTAGTAGCATTGATATCTCCTACCCCTGACCAAACTCAGAGGGATATCAAACACCACATCCCTCCCCCAGTACCTAATCCATCTCCCAACCAGACCACAAGATAGAAAAATCATCCTTTGCACTGATGAATCATCTCACAAAACCAGCAGCCTTATCTTGCACTTAAGTCTTAGTCATGATTCTGTCTTCAAAACACGGATCTGCTGTTTTCCAGGAAGACTTGGTAAGTCAGGGTAAGCCACCCATTCCTGTCTGTTCCAGTGTCCCAGCAAGTCAAATGACTAATTTTATTCCATACTATCTACTAATGTTACTTTTGCCTAGGTAAAAACTTCATTGTGTTTTAGGGGAAGACTGGAGTTCCAAGGAAAATGTTCTGAAGTTACCTGAATCCATCACTCACTGACCTATTTCAAGTACTGATCTCCAAGTTCCACAATGGAACAGACTGGTACTTCCTCAAAGACTTTTGCAGAAATTTCTCTAAGTGATGTTTCATGCTCTTAATTTAACTATTGTTAATTTAACTACTTTCCTCCATTTCAAGGGATTTGCAACAGGAGCCAAAGGCTTTGGGATATGGGGGAACAAGGAAATGCACTGCACAGGATGCAAAACTCCTCTCTACCACTGCTCTCTTAAGACAGCCAAAACAACAACCAAAAAAACCCCACCTCGCCTATTAATGGTTTTTGCAGAGCTAAAACAAGTATTTTATTTGTCCCCCTAAATGCCCTGTGCAATGAGGCCATTATAAAAAAACACTCTTGACATTTATCTATTAATAATTTATGATGACCAGCCTACAAAGCAGTAAAGAAAAACAACAAAGCTAAGAGACAGGGAAATAATATGTTCAATAATGCCAAATCTTTACAACAGCCAGAAGCTCAGTTTTCATCACTTCACATTAATCCAGGTAACACAAAGTTACTCAAAATGAGATATAACCAAAAAGTATGAGGAAAACAAAATATAGACACTCTAATTCACTTTGACTTATCTCACACAATCCTCAAGTTTTTAAATGCTTATTAATTTCAGTTACAGACTAGTTAAAACACTTAAAAATGCAGGTTCAGAGTTGGTTACTATTTACAATTATTTTTAATGTTTTTATTATAAAACTTTTCAAAATTTTAAAGAAATGCTATCTGCAAAACTCCAAATAAGACAAAGGTCCTTGTTCTTGAAAAGGCTTACAGGCTTTGTCTATAGAAATTGTTCCATTCATGACAACTACAACAAATTAGAAATTAAGCAGGGAATAAGCATGTTACTTATTAGGATTACTTACGATTATTACTAGTTAACCATTTGTAAAAAAACCCACCCTGTTTAAGTTCAATAATAAATTATTAACTGTTTCACCTAGGCCAACCACTCTGAGCACTGGGATTCCATCTATTTCAAATTCCCATCTGCCTCAAACTACAAATCCTGGTGAAGCTTATTTGACTTGAGGAAGTTCGACACAAAAAGAAGGCGAGGCTGGTTAAAAAAAGAAATTTGCCATTTTTGAGCCCATCTTGCTGATTTTCACTCTGAATCCTGGGTATAAACTCAGCAGTATAAACAAACACAGACCTCCTTCCTGTGAAGTATTCAAGAAATGAAAAGGCCAGCTGGTTAGGAAATTAGCAAGTTGAAAATATCTTCTTCAGTTTTCACAGAGTACTTTAGCATTGTTCAAGAAATAGCAGCATGTACATTAAGAGTGTGAAAAGAAATTAATTTTGAAAGCACTACTTAAAGAAAAGAAATTATCTGCCTCAGTAACCCCAAAATGTTGTATGGAAAACACCGTGTAGAAGCCAGAGGGAAAATTAAAAGAGCACTGCAGTAGTAAAGGATTACCTTTTGCATAGAGATCCAGGCAAGTTCCAAATTTAAATGCAAGAATATCATACTCAGATGCTCAGAGTATCAGACCAATTGCATTCAGCTCTACATATTTAAGACACCCTAAAGCCAGCTCTGAGTAGCTGAATACCTGCAAACTGACTTCACATCTGTCTACCAGGAGCACAACATATCACATATTATTCCCTCCAAACACAACATTTAACAACTGTGTCTAGAGCTCAAAGGAAGAATATTCCTTTAACACTTGCAACCAAATTGGAGTCTAACAAGGGCTGTAAATAACTGAATTTTCAGTTAATTTAAAGTATCAGATGATGAATAGAATATTATCAGATGAATATGTGGTTTGGCCCTTTTTAAAGATGTAAATGGATTTAATGGAAACCAAAGCACTCAAAGCAAGTAACTGATTATCAAATTTGATTTTATAGATCTAATTGAGCAAATTCAGTGAAGAACAATAATAAAAAAAAAAGCCACAGTTCCTCTACACTAAAACTTTGTGAAGGAAAAACTACTTCTGTTAAAAATTTCACCTGACTATTATTTTAATACCATGGGACTTTTCAGTACAGACCATGTTTGGGTCATTGCATGTCACTACATGAGCCAAAATTCCCTCTACTGCAAAGACCAGATATCTCCTCCAGAATCCAGCTCACTTATCAATTATATACACAAGGATTCACAGAGATTAGGACTAATCTCAGAGCTCCTCAGTAAGTGCAAGTGTAGTGAAAGCTCTTTAGGGAGAACAAGGCTTTGTCTGTCTCATGGAAGAGAACCAATATGCATTTACAGAACACATGTCAGCTCCTGTTTACCACAGTGCGAGGGGAAAATTAAGCTCCCATCAAATGACAAGATTTTGGGGACATTGCCTCCCCCCTCCTTTCTTTTATACATCTTAAATCAAGAAAATTAAATCCCACGCTGGCATATTTAATAGAAGGCTCACCTGAGACAGAAAGAAACCCCTTAAGTGAAAGCTTATCTGCAGTGACAGGTTTTGTAGCACAGTGGCAGCACAGAAACACTGACATGAAGCACATAATTCACTGTAACTTCTCAAAGAATTCATTTCCAGCAGCCTTCCTCCTTGGAAGCAAGCCACGAGCCCAAGGAATTGTCCTCACCTCAGGTACAGCCCACATCTGATTGCTGACCTTGTTCCTCACCTTTCTTCTTGTTTGTGGGATGACACAAATACCAGTCACTGCCCAGCTGTTGCTCTGCATTGACAAAGGTGTTTCCCAAAGCCCAAGTAAACAGTGTATATGGAGAAAAACACTATTCCACCCACACAGGAATCCCAAGAGTACCAGGAAGTCACCAGGCTCCTGTCTGACCTACACACAGCGAGATGGAAACACTCCAGAGGAATCACAAGTCCTGCATATGTGCAACAACGTGCCTGGAAATCCTGGATGTACCATGAACATGCAACAGGCTGCTTTTCAATGCACTGTCCTGCTGCCTTCCCCCAAAAAGGGAGGAAATAAATTACAGAACCTGCCGTGGACTTGATTTAAGGAAGAAATAATAAAAAGAAAAAGCTTAATCAGAAAAAAAACAATATAACCAAAGCCAGAAGTCCTGAATAAGCAAAAACACTTCTGAATCAAGAACATCCCTTAAGCAGCAATAAGTGCACACATAGGCACAAAGTCTACTAGACACAGAAATAACTTGTCAAACAAATTTTTAGTACAGCCTAAGTTTGCATTTGTCATTTTAAGCCTCCCTAAAGAGTTAACCAATATATTTAACAACATCTTTTGAAGTGCAGTTTTAAGAGGACTGTTCAGTCTTACAGCAAACCTGGCATGTAACTGTTCTAGCGCTTAACAGAAGAACACTTAATTAAGTCACTAGTCTGAACAAGTTCAAACATATTTTCTTGGACCTGGGATGTAAATGTGGTGGGTACCAAAGCACCCTAGGAGAGCCTACACATCAAAACAATTACATATTAAATGAATGAATTTACCACCTATCTGTCAGTATTCAGACTGTTTCTGGGAGTGTTGACTCTCAACAATGGAAACATGATAATTGCTGTCTAGTCTACATTTTCAATTTATAGCAATGACAAGTGCCTATTTCCACCAAGGGTTTTTTAGATCCAAAATACTTTTAGCTGTATAGTGTTACTAAACACACTGCTCTTTAGAGGTGGCTGCAAATTCTTTTCCCCCTTGGGACAGTGGGGAGGTATAGAAGTTATTTCTTCTCAGCCTCTTTCACACAAAAAGTCAATAAATCAGACTGAATTTAAGAGATTCTGCCTATCATGGCAGCGGAACAAAGGACCAAAACTGATACCCAAAACATTTGGATGTGATGCTTAGCTAGAACTAAAATCACCTTCCAAAGAAGGGAATAGCCAACAAAGGAACAGAGAGAGCTTTGCTACTGTTCCCTGTGTGGCAGAACCATAACAGAAGAGATTTGCATGTTTGTTCGGGTATTTTAAGCATTGTTTTTAAATTTTGTTAACCAAGCAAAGCAATGCAGTGCTCCTTAAATTTTCAAGGACTTGTTTTCTCTGCCTTTAACTGACCAAATGTATTTCCAATCAAAACTTTTTGGTTTTTACCCCCACTTATTTTTCTGGTTTGACTCCTCCTGCCTGGAGCTTATCCCTGCCTTTTTACCTTGGGCAGCTTCTCCAGCCTCTCCCTCCCAGCACAATGGAGCTTTATAACCACACCTGGACTAGCACACTGGACACATCAAACCTGACACAACCCTTACAATGCTCCCACAAAGCAGAGCTGCTGCTGCTCTGCACTCTCAGTATGAGAACAGAGGGACAGAGCAGCAGCTTGTCCCAGGCCACACAGGAAGCTTTCTGGCAGCACAGTGAGCTGAACCTGTTTCCCAAGTCCCAGAGCAGCAGCCTCACCACTGAACCACCTTTCTTCTACATAAAATACCTGAAACTATTCAGATTTTAAGGCAAAGGCATATGTTCAAACCTGAAAACTGTTTAAACTGTTGAATGCCACAAATGTCTACCAGACCTGCAACTCCCTCCTCGAGCAGATAACATCTGTTAAAAGTAAGTGGCTCATATAGTTCTGCACCAGAAAGCTTAATAAGTTCCTTCTCCAAGATTAAAGAAACACCTACACATTCTAGATGCTTCTGCAAGTCCCTGGAGGGAGAAAATGCTGCTTAGTGCTGAGACAATGAACCAGCTTCCTTCCTCAACAGCAACAAAACCCTGCTGCTTTACCTAGCACTGAGAGGAAAGTGTTATTTATAGAATTCAACCATATATGAACACATATCTAAGTATTTCTCACAGTTAGGGTACAGCATGTGGCAAGATGACCTTAGCCCCGTGTATTTTCAAAGCCCTAATTTGAGAGATCAGTGCAGGAGCAGAACAAATTTTGAAACAGCTCTGCCATATCTCCCATTCCAATTCATTTCAGTCGTTCTCTGCATTGAAGTGTAACTTCAAAACCTGAACTCGAGCCATTCTCATTCCTCTGACCTCTTCAGCAGGAAATTTTTCTAAAGCAGTTACATTATTTTTAAATGTCAGATAAGCTCACTAGAATTTTGATATTTAGGTTTCTTATATAATTTTATAAATCATTGATAGCAATGCTTCTAGCCATGTCTTATCCCACTTAGGCCCAAAACCAAGAGAATACATGTACTGACTCTTCTGTTTCTTATATAATTTGTTTGCTGGTGACTTAAGCTCTTGCCACACTTTGTAAAAATGTTTTATGCTACAGCCAGTTACCTAAATTCCCCTATTTTGGCACTGAAGTAAGCTACTACCCTGTACTTTCATGCAATTATACAACTGTACAAAGGTTCACTTGGCTCCAAACCTCAGTAAGTATTTTCTAAGAATATTTCTATTGTCATTATCAGTGAAAAAAACAACAAACAAACAAACAAACCTGTCAAAGACCACCCTGCAAGAAAGATACATGCTCTGGTATCCCAAGTTATTGTTTGTCTAAACACTGATGGACACATGCCAGGGCACAGCAGAGGGAACTTCTCATTAGAACGTGCACTCACTTCCCAGCGCTGCTGGTTTGCTGCTCTCTGAAGGAACTGCATTTACTCTGATAACTGTCAGCTTAAATAACCAGGAACAGTCAGTAATAAAGACACCGATGGAATTCTAAATCTACTAAAATAGATTAAGAATTGTGCAGGCCTGGCAGTCTGGGCTACATCTAACACTACACTGGAGGCTGTGTTACAAGCAGAGATCTGTTCACATTTCAGTAACGTCCTCAAGTTCTTCCTAATCTGTTACAGTCAATAAAAACTGACTTCTGCACTTCCTCTCCTCTGCACCAATCCTCTGACATACAGCAGCCTTCCTCTGAGCTCGTGTGGCTCCCTTGCCTTGGGAAATAAGCCACAGCTACCTGGAAAAAGCAAGGCCTTTTCCTGCAGTCAGGTCTCTTCCTTGTGGACATGCCTTCCTTATTCCCCTGTGTGTGTCTGTCTTCTCTCACTCAGTTACTACTGCTGAGGAAAAATAAATACAGGGGGAGAGGAGGGGGAAAAGCAATAGGATGCTGCCTATTTTCTTCACATACTGGTTCTTCTTTGCCTGTTCTCTAATTTATATGAAAGCATCTCCTCCTCTAAAACATTTAAACACTGCAATAGACCTGTCAGTGACCCAGTGTGCACCTTGTTCTTTAATTTCACCCTTAAAATGCAGAGCTACACAGTGGAACATGAGGCCAAGTGTAGTTATAAAGCACTGAAACAGCTTAAGAAAATAGATTTTATCACTAGAACTGCTGAACTCGAAATTAAAGTTCCTACACTCACAAAACTAAATCACAATGTTTAATAACTGGAAATAAGAGTCACACAAAGTTTCATTTTTTCTGCAAAGCTGACTCTAGCAGTCCAGCATTCAGTGACATGCAGGATACACAAAGTGCCCACGTATTATTTCTTGAATTATCACTTTCTGCATCAGTGCTTACCTATCCCTGAATTAAAAGGTTCTCCTCCAAATACCAACCAAATGCTGAAGACTCAGCATCTCTCTCTACCACAAGAGATTTCAGCCCACTTTTAACACTTACTCACGTGAAAAACAGGAAAGCAGCACTTCTACACTTCTTTGCTTTATAAACCTGACAGTTTTATGCATTGTTACTTGTGTGACTCCCTCAACTAAAAATAACCAAGAGTAGAAAACAAGACTGAATGGACCTAAAATACAAGTTCACTGTTCCAAACTCACTGAATTTGCTTTGAAGTGGTAACTCAGCTGTGAAATAAACTGACATGAATTTATCACACTTCATAACTATTTCCAAATCAGAAGTATTAAAAAAAAAAACCCCATCCTTAAAAGTGCAGCACAGTAAACTCAGTAAGACAGAGTAACACATCTTAGAGCAACCAAAGTTACCAGGTACAGTTCCAGCTCAGTAAAGACTGTGTCTGTGTGGCTTTAGAATGAATACAGCCCAAATACAAAAAAGGAAGTGCACAAATTTAAGAAAAAAAGGCAAAGCCCAACAAACCCTGATGCATTCAACAGTGAGAAAGCCATTCCTCACACCTAATGGGCCCAAACTGTAGGATCAAATATGGCTCTGTCTTCCAGTGCCATGTGTGGGATTGGGTAATGGGAAGAGAATAGAAAATTCATCTTCACAGACATTACAGCCTCTGTTAGTAAAGTAAGGAATTTGCCAAAAGGCAACGAAAAAGCTGATCTGTCCAGCTTGCTGTACATCTAGTAGTCTATTTAAAAGTACTGTGCTTTGATAAGAAGGTGAAGCCTGGAGAGATGTAGCTCTTGAGAACCTAAAACAAATTTAAAAAGGAATTCTACCACTCAGCTTCACTCAGATACATAACCCCCCTTTGCTCAGGCCTAACTCAGATGCTCAGCCTAACAAACTAATAACTGCTTCCCCTCTTGAAGACTGTTCATTCTGCTTGATTATAAACACAGTACATTGACTAGTGAAAATCAGACTTTTTTTTAAAAAAAAGGCCTCAAAACAGCAGCCTGTTCCCCAAAAAGAAATTGCTGTCCTCTTGATGTTACTTCGCAAACATTTTATGCAACAACATAATGCCTTTTACGAAGGTCATGCCCGACTCCCTCCTAAGGGAGCTGCACAACACACGCAGTATTTAAGCCTGTATTAAGCCAGCAGCACGTCAAACGCCTATCCGGAATTTTACAGGTGATAAAAACCGCGGATATAGCAACAGTAGTTACAGTTTAACACTCATTTTATAGTCAAGTTATCCATTTAAAATCGCCCTGGCTCAGTAAATAACCAGCCCGGGTTACAGCTAACCTGGAACACAGGCAGCAGCTTTCCAACACGGGCCTTTCCAAAGGCTAAAAAACAAACCCACCAGCACACGCCGGCTGTCCCAGCCACACTCCTCTGCTCCTCGGAGCTGCAGGCTGGGGTTGGGATCCCGCAGCCGAGCCCGCACCACCCCTGCAGGGTGATACAGATAACATCGCCCCCTCCGCCGTGCTCACCCCGGGCTGCGCGGGGACCGACCCGAGCCGGGCGCTGAGCTCCCCACCCCCGCCCTTACCTCTGGGGCCGTGACAGCGCCACCGGGGCGATCCCACGGGCGACACACGCACGGAGCCCCCGCACCCGGCGGCGGCTTCCCGGGAAAACGGGAAGGGAAGGGGAGGGAGCGGCGCCGCGGGAGCGGGACAGAGCCCTGCGCGGTCACACACCGGGCAGGCGCGGGAGGAACAGCATCACCCAGGGCGGGGCCGCCGCACTTACTGGAGCGGTGGCAGTGCGGAGAGCCGTGACGGGAGCCGCAAGGAAGGGGGAGCGGTGACGGGAGCCGCGAGGAAGGGGGAGCGGTGACGGGAGCCGCGAGCAGAGCAGAACCGGGCGCTGCCGGGCCCGCTCCCGGCCCGGAGCCTCCCCCGCTCCCGAGTCCCGCCGAGGGATCGGGCCCCTCCCGCCACCCCGCCGGGAGACCTTCCTGCGCATGCGCCGCCGCCCCGCGGCCCGCTGGGACATGTAGTGCGGTCCCTGTGCGGCGCGGGGCATGATGGGAGTTGTAGTCCCGCTACTGTCATAGTAGGGTTGTGTTTAATGGGGAGGCCCCGGCGGGGAAGGGACTGTTGGATATTGGGAATAAAGTATTCCTTGTGAGGGTGGGGAGGCACTGAAATGTGCTGCCCAAAGAAGCTGTGGCTGCCCCATCCCTGGAAGTGTCCAAGGCCAGGCTGGACGGGGCTTGGAGCAACCTGGGCTAGTGGAAGGTGTCCCTGCCCATGGCAGGGGGTGGGACAAGATGAGGTTTGAGGTCCCTTCCAACCCTTAACATTCTCTGTTTCTGTGAACTAAGAATCACTGACTGTGTGATGCTTTACAGGGCAGGTTCCTGGTTTTGCAGCTGGGACAGGGCAGCCCTGGACGTACAGAGAGACTGGGGAACAACACCCTGGAGAGCAACACCCCAGAAAGGGACCTGGGAGTCCTGGTCGGTGGCAAATTGAATATGAATCAACACTGTGCCCTTAGAACTCATAGCAGTTAGCTTCTCTTGCTCAAACACATCCTGGAGCTAACGAGCTTTAAGAATGTAGTAAATCAAGGTGTTGATACATCGTTAAACTGCCGGAAGACTCAAGGTCCATGTGTCCACAGCTCAACTATCTTCATTATAATACTAAAAATCACACCTACCAGTCAAAGAGACCCCCTGCCCAGATAAATACCTTTCCCCTCAGCGTGCATAAAAGTTTTCTGGGATTATGTAATTTCTGTGGAAATGACTAACCAATCCTAATAGAGCAGCAGTTACTTACTCTGAACATCTGTGTATAAATAATGGTGCAGAAAGTCTGGTGGGATGTGCTGGATTTATGGAAAACCACCCAAGCACTGGGCTTGCACAACTCTGAAATAAATGATCAGTGTCTCCCTCGAGTGTATAGTTATTGCCTTGTTGCACATGGGGTACCAAGACCACGTTCTGGCAGCCCGATGGCCCAGCTGTGTCCTGGAGTGCATCTGGCACAGCATCACACTGTGATCAGTGACAGGACCCGAGGGAACGGCTGGAGCTGTGTCAGGGAAGGTTTAGGATGGATATCAGGAAAAGGTTCTTTCCCCTAGAGGATGGTTGGGCACTGAACAGGTTCCCCAAGGAAGTGGTTGTGTTCTCAAGCCTGACAGAGGTCAAGGAGCATTTGGACAACACTCTCAGGGACAGGGTGGGATTGTTGGAGTTGTCCTATGCAGGCCAAGAGTTGGACTGGATGATCCTTCCGGCTCAGGATGTTCTGTGACATTGACAGTTTGGACGTGTGGAAAATCAGCCCCTGCCCTTCCCTGCTCAGAGAGACCTGAAGCCTCAGGTGCTGCCTCAGAGCCTGTTGCCATCAGTCCTAGTGGCAAATAGCAACTTCCAGTAATGATGTTGTACCAGTTTTACTGGGAACATACACCAAGTTTATACTGAAAAACTTAGTGTTTTCTGAAAATAGTAATAAAGATTATTTTTTTCCCCTTGCTTAAAACAGTGCTGTCTCTAATTAGAGAAATCATTTGAACTCGGCTGTACCCTGTAAATACATCTTTGTTTCAAGCTGGCATGTAACAACCATACTTCACAGTGAAACAAAAGCTGTAATCAGAGCACAACAATAAAAGCTGAAGTCAGCTGCAAACAATGCCGCACCATTCCCATGGCAACTTTTCCCTATCAAACCCTGGAGAGGTCACACACTCTGCAGCTGCACAAGCCAGCAACTTTTCAATCTAGACTTCATTCACAATTATTCATACATTTTTTTGGTTGATTCTCACTTAACAGTGTTGTAGTGGAGTTAATGTGACACAATTAACAGTGGGAGGCACCACATCCCTCCCCCACTAAAGTTCCAAGTTGACATTTCTCCTCCTGACAGAGCTATCCTGACTGTGGCAGCTCATGGAATGACTGCAGGATATGACACATGGAAGAACCCTTTAGGAAATTATACTCCCCTTCTGCAACCAAAAAAGTCATCTTGATCTGCAATCAAAAGTCATCCCATAACACATGAAAACTATGGCTGCCTGTAGTCTGATGTGTCTTAATTTTCAAATATTTTCTCCACCCTCCCACACAAGGTTTCAATAACCATATATTCTGACAATAGGACTCAGGAAAAAAAAAAAAGATTATTACATTTAAAAGAAAGAATATATTTTATTGGAATCAGATAACAAAGCTCTTACTGTTTTTTACCATAATTTCTATCATGGAAGACTACTGCAACCTTCCTTTTAAGATGGCCTAATTCTCCCTATGTTTGCAATTTAGTGAGAGGACAACCAGGTATATGAAGAACTATCTTTATTTAAGCTGAGACACAAAGACTTTAAAAAAGCCAAATTCTGTAAATCATGCTCTTCACAAAAGTATTTTCATGAAATACACATGTGGAGAGCCAAAAGATGAAGAGATAGGAATCCTTGTGTGTGTATATATATATACCATAAATATAGTTATTTCTAGTGCCTCGATTTAAAGCAAAACTTGCTTTCAGTAAGCAGCTGCTCCTAGCTCTATGATTTCTCCTGCTACACAGTCCACTTAAAGCTCAGCTGAGCTCACTGACTTTGAAACACCTCAGTATTTCCTGTATTCCTCTCTGTGGATAGTGCAAATCCAACAGTTCAATGTAATTGCAGTGACAAACAGGTAAACTTCAGATCCGAAGTGATTAGATTATGTGAGGACTTTTCTACCCTGCAATGCAAAGTAGGAGTGCAGAGATTGCAAAGCACAGAATCTGTATTTTCCCTACCCAGCCACCTCTAAAAATTTTCAAGAATGAAGTCTGCACAGCCCCACGCAGTGCCACTGAATTCAGTGTAGAAATTGGTTCAGTATATTCCAGCAGAATTATGAAACAGGCACTTACTTCCTCTCCAGTTGTCTCTATTCACAGTTTGCAAATGCTGGCAGGTATCCTCACAACAGTCTTCACGTCTGGCAAAAAAATATTGGCAGGCCTCTCCTGTACCAATCCTTTACTCAGGACCTGCTTGTAATTCTCATCACTGAAATGGGTAAGAGAGTTTGGACATCAATTCCTGCTGGGATTTCAGTTGCTCAAAATAGTCTGTAATAAATAACATTTGGTGAGTGGCCTATGGCAATATGCACCTTTGAGAACAAGTGTTTATTTCACAAGGGAACTCCCAGTAGAACATACATGTATAGCAGTAGTATGCAAAGGAATAATATGTATCTATCTATATATATGCAAATATACAAATATAAATATGCATATCACACATAGACCTTGTATATCTAAATACAAATCTCACGTGTCTTGACAACGAAGCAAAAATACTCAACAATTCCAAAATTCTTCACTTTTCTAATTGTATTTTCATGATGGATAATTTTATCTAGCACAGGAAGTTCAGCAACTTTATACATATGCAGAAATAAAGAGATAGGAACAAAACCTCACTTCATTGCTCTAAAGAAATTAATTCGGCCTTAGACAAAAAGGTTTTGTTAAAACTAACAGTTATGTTGCAGTGGAAAACAGGAAAAAGCCTGGACAGTGAATTACTAAGTGTAGAGCAAAATGCTGTGACTATATCCTTTTTTTTTTATGGGTTCAATATTGCAAATTCCATCCACATGCAGTATGCCTCCTGTGTGCACTATTTTAAGAGGGGTGTTGCTGACCTCAATGGGACTACTTTTCTAAGAGGCTGTGACCAAGCAAGGTCATTACTCTGCTGACACCTTCAGTGTGAGCAACCAAGGAAAGCTTTTCAGTCATTAAACATTATGCCAGAATATGAATGTCTGAGTTTTTTGCAGTGGTATGGGACTAATTAGGTGGCATTTATTACCTAATTAAATTGTTTGCCATAACATAGAAGCAGACCAAAAATTCTCTGAGGCTCCTTCAGTATAACCTGGGGAAGAACAACTGTTCTTATTTCAGGGTTGTCAGTTGCTGTGATTTAAACACATGAGCAAGACAGACCCTAAGAAACGAGGTTTTCCTGTCTACCTCGGGAGCAGACCCTTGTTCACCTTGTTTGTGGCCAGTTTCTGAAGCTCGAGAAGATAACACTGATTTCTGAGCTGGTCTAAGGGGCAGTGAAGGAAAAACAGCCTCTCCACCCCTGCAGGCAATCAGTTAAAGCACTAAAGAAAGTTTCCCTACAGTCACTGCCTCACAGAAGAAGTCTGTGATGGCCACTTTGAGGGCAACACAGACCAACCTCTTCCCTCCACGCTCCCATAGGGAGGAAAGGAGCAGAAGCATTAAAATCCTCGCACATATAAGCAGAGAGTTTAATTCAAAAGCTGCTTTGAAGCATATTTACAATATGCATTTTAAAACCACAACTTCATCTCTTCTGATGAAATGATGTTGACAGAGCTTGGGAATTTAATCTCACATGGAGGTTGAACTCATTCAGCTTCAGCTGCCTGTTGTTAGATCTTGTCATTAATTTGATACTGAGGTAGAAAAGCACTCTGATGTAGCTGCTCTGTATAAGCACTGATTCACAGTGATGAATTAATTTCACAGCCTTTTAAGCACTCTGTTTCCCTGAAAGTCATATTTAAATACTTTGAGTTCGTTAGGAGTTTCATATCCTTAATATTCTTAGGTTGCAGTTGTTTTCCTAATTCCTATGTGCATAGCATTATACTACAATACACGTGGTGAGTCCTCGTTTTCTACCAAACAGTTCATTTTTATTTTGCTTCCATATCACTTCTAGATATAAAGTTTATTACCAAAAGGACAAAAAGCCCTCCCCCCCCTTTTTTTTCTATTTTAACCTAAAACTGCATTAAAAAAATGTGAATTGTCTTTAAAATACAATGTCCCTGCAATAAAAAGGTTTAAATGCCTTCATTTCATTTCAAAGCTTAAAAGATGAGAGCTTAATCTTCTTCAGAAAAGGGCGTATTCTGCACTGAAATGTATGCAAACTGCCTGAGGGGCTTTCAGCTCACAGGGCTGTTGCAGTCAGATCAGGACAGCGCTTTGCTGCTGTCATTGGGCAGAATGTAAGGCAGAAAAACACTATTTTATGTGTTTTACTTGTTTAATATTTCACTATGTGCTATATTACAGAGAAAATTTACATTTATATTAGACAGTGCAGAGTAAAACTGGGGGTTGAAGCTGCTCTCATTGGTACATCTACCTGGAGCTGTAACATTAAATCTCGCTGTGACAACTCAGAGTGACAGTCTGTCCCAGGACATACGGGTGGAAATAAAAGAGCTTCTATCCAGTCATAGCAAGATCCCAAAGTATGTTGCAAAGCCCTGCCCTTGGCACACCCTTCTGACTTAGCTGTGGCTAATATTTCCCAGGCTGGGGAATCCCTTGGTGATGGCACTCTGGGTTTCTCCCTCTGGCAGGTCGAAGCACGGTGCCAGCGGTGACAGTCCCACTGCTGGTGCCACCAGCCCTCAAACCCTCTCATGGGTACCCACTCGTGGGTGTGTCCCCACAGAGGTGCCCACACAGGTGGCTGAGTCTTAGACCAAGGTATTTCCCAGGAAGAACAGCTCTGCAGGTGGGGATCCAAGCCACAACATTTAAAATGTGGTGTTTCGCCACAGAGGAGTAACTACAGGGGCTCCCAGTACAAGGTCAAAAATACCTCAGGCCTGTGATACACAGCACAGCACCTCCTTTTATAATTCCAGATGGGATCAATATTTTTCCCAGCACACTCTTGCCCTGGCAGATGCTGTGCCAGATCGGGTATCACCTGGCACTCTGAGCTGGCACAGAGGTGGCATTAAAGTCAAAAATTTGCACAATCTCCAGAGCAGACACCTTGGCTCGTTCACTGCCATGTGATTGTGTCGCCCACACAGCCATTAAAAAATGTACAAGAACTGAAATGCATGGAGAGCCTGGTTAACAACTAACATTGCAGCTTTCGAGCTCATAAAATAAAATAGAATAAAATTAAAAAAAAATTATTAAAGATTTATTTAAAGATAAGGATATGTCTATAGAATCCACCGTACTACATTACACAACTTCACATAGATAATAAAAAAAGTTACAACTCTCTGCCTACGTTTAAAAAGGCAAATAGAAACATCGGTTACCACTCCAGGGCATCTAGAAGGAATGCAAAAATCTTCAAATGCTTAAATCTAGAAAATGTGTGAAACAATGAGGTTTTGAAGACATTCCCAAACTCCAGCTTTTTAGCCTGGTGGTGTTCCCTCCCCAGTTATTCCTTGATTGACATCTCCTTCAGAAAAATTATTTTCGATGTCTTAGGGTGGTTTCTAAGCAGAAAAACTGAGCTCACTTTATCCCTAATCACTCCTGTTTCTTGGGTGAAATGCCTGTCACCCTTTTTGGACAATCCCCATTTATCCCACCTCATTGCTTCTGAGCAGCTCCCAGTATTACTCATCATGATTTTGCTTTTTTTACCCCCCCTTTGTGTCAGTGTGCAAACTCTGCTGTATTCAGCAATGTCCCCTTCTATTTACATTAAAGGAAAGATTAAAACTGACCATTGGGATTAAAGCAACTAGAAGATTAGTCCCAAACTCGACCAAATGTCAGTGTTTGTAACTTCCAGCTGCTCTGATTGTTACTATAGGAAGCCACAGCCTTTGCACTTAGTTCACATCATGCAGTGTGTTACTGTTGTAAATCAAATGTGAATATTTTGTCAGCTTGGGTCTTACCAATTTAAAATATTTGTGTTTTTATCACATTCTGCTTAGTATTTATACTTTTATTGAAGTCAGTGCAGGAATAAGGCTCTTTTAGTATGTTCTTGTGGAAATGGATGTAGCTGTGACATGGTTTATAAAATCCCCTGGTGCCAACAGTACCTATGGAGAATCCACCCTGAGTTTATCACTGATGGGGGAGAAACCTGGAGCCAGAAGCAGCTCCAGCTCTGCTGTGGAGGGGAACAGTGTTTTACATCGAGATAGCAGCCCCTGTGCCTGGGGCATGGTGAGAACCTGCCACAGGGCACGAAGGCAATCCTGGCCTCTCCTTCTTGACCCCCAAGGATGCTTTAGGAGACAACAATTTTCCTCTGGTGCCCTTTTTCTAAGCCCTGTTGCCATCAACGAGTAAAGTCAGGGCAGAACATGGATGAAATTGAAGTGCTGCTGAAAATTATTCAACTGACAACGCGCCCAGCGCCGCTCCAGATATTGCTCCAGCTTGTCTGGCTTTTCAGCATTTCCTTGCTCTCCA
Source organism: Pachyramphus minor (assembly GCA_013397135.1). Taxonomy (NCBI): domain Eukaryota; kingdom Metazoa; phylum Chordata; class Aves; order Passeriformes; family Tyrannidae; genus Pachyramphus; species Pachyramphus minor. The sequence goes on along the minus strand of VYXB01007198.1, from coordinate 1,292,658 downwards.
CAGATTTTCCACTCTTGCTAAAACCAGCTCCACAGGTTGTGGCAGTAGCTTCAAGGGGTTGTGTAAACAGCAGCACTGCCAGGTCATCTGCACCTCTGCTCAGCCGGTGACAGCACTGGCGTCTCTGCTCCCTGCCATCTGTCATCCCAAAGTGGACAGATGTTGACAGCTGTTCTCATGCCAAATGCTACCTTTGCCATCAAGCTACTGTGCTCATCCAGCCACAAAATTTAGCTAAGTTACCCTGGTGGCTTTGTATTTTAAAGGCAGAGACCCAATTTCAGTGGTAAGTGGATTGGATTTTTGTTTCTCCTGGTACCTGGAATGACAATGTTTCCGGAAGAGCTGCTCTGTGGCATTTAGGATTTTTTATTATTGTTCTGTAGACAGCTGGCTGTGAAATGCATCAATCCTTTTTTTTTTTAATGACTGAGTATAATTCTGACGTTAATGATGAAAAGAAGACTGCTTCTGTCAACCCTGCTCTGTGTTGGGAAAAGAAAACAGAAACGACATCCTTTGGATCATTTGGTAGGTTCATCACACCTCAGAAACATTCAAAAGCAGCTGTAGTGGTGTGGGGCATATATCTCACTAGGATTGACTTCACTACTAGGAAATTACCTCTGTAGATGTTAAATAATGTCTCCTGAACCACTAACACAAGTTTAGAAAGGAGTAAGGTAGAGCTGATGCAGTGTTAAAAAAAAAAAAAATTGATGACAATTAAGAGGCATATCTTTCTTTTTACAGAGATTGAGTTACAGTTTTGTAAAAGCATCTTTCAGTTTTGTTAAAAGCAATAAGAACCCAATAGAAGTATCTCATGGTGCTGTTTTGAATTAATTATTAACCAGCAAATAATCATCAAATAAATTTGTCTCTCTCCATTAAAAGCATAGCAGGGTGGTTTGCAGAGGCAAAAGGAAAAAAAAGAGTGGCCAAAATAAGGGCAAAATAGAGCAGCTATTTTTTTGTGGCACATGGTAGGAAACAGCAGAGGTGAACCTGTGCTGGGGGCAGCCCTGAGCTCTGCTGGGGCACAAACTTTCCACTTAGGGAAGAGCCCTGGAGGATTGCAAGTAATGACACCAACCTGCCAACCTCTGGGTCCATAAATGGCTTTACAACTTCAGGGATAACTTTTTTTTTTTTTACTTTTAGGGTACAGTTTTTGAACAAAAAAATGTGTCCCAATTGTTTAACAGCAAAGAGTTCCCTTGACCGGAGTTAAAATTGTTGTTTTTTCCTTTTGCACCTCTTTCATTTGAAAATTTGGGAACCATGGCTTCTGGAGACAGGAATTGCTTCTCCTGGGTGAAGGCTGGGAGCAGGTTATGGAGCTGGCTCCTTGATCTGTGGGAGTGGTGGTACTCACAGTGAAGGAAACCCACCTGGACCATGCCTGTCTGGGGAAGCATCCTCCTCCTTTGGAGTTATGGAACCAACCAACTACCAGCCATCCCTGACTCCTGTGCCCTTAATTTGAGTTGTTTAAATTAAGAGATTCCTGTGAATGCTCTAAAATCGCAGTTTTCTGAGAAACCAAGGACCAGTGGGCTGGGATAGAAAGCCAATCTAGTCCACAAAATGCAAGAGCCATGATAAGGAAGAACAAAGGACAAAAGGAAAAGGTAGAAATCATGGCTAACAATTATATGAGTAACCCACTTGCTCCTCTGCAATGATTAAACATTAAACTCCCACAAGCTAAGTAAACAAAAGAGAAAAAAAAACCCTCTGAATTCCCCCTAGGCTTTGTCTTCATAGCAAGTTCTGAGGTTGGGGGTAAGTGCAGCTGCATCTTCCCCTCTGCCCTGGAGGTGCTCTCTCTCTGAGGGTGTCTGTAACAGCACTGACTGTATCAGGGTGTTTCTGGCTGGGCTAGCCTCAGATTGGGGTGCCCAGCTCGCTGTGCATACAGCTCTATACCATCCCTGTAGCTACAGCAGGGTGTCAGAGCTTCTGTCCCTCTGCAGAACATGGAGCTCCACCTGATCTGCATGGGTTTTAGCCTGAAGAGGCAGAGCAGCACCTCTTTTTAATCCCTACAAAAGAATAATTTGTGTTTGCCTCTCCTTAGCTGTTATAATCCCACTAGTTTGTCCTCCTTTAGCTTCATTTTATTCATCCCAGGCACATGCAGACTGCCTGTAGCCTGAAATTTGGCTTTCGCTACTTATCGCCTCTCCTGTTTGCCAGCACAACTTTAATTATCCCGACTAACTTCAAAAAAGCTGAAAGAGATTTAAAATCATCCCAGATTACAAAGCAGGGAACTCAATTTACTTTTACAGAGCCGCCTTGCCAAAACAAAGACCGCAAGAGTAGTTCTCTCATAGGTGGACTCAACCACCACTTTATCAAAGAAAGGAGCGGAGCAGCCAGCTTCCCACACAGCTCCCGTCCCAGCTTCAGCTCCCGTCCCCGCTGAAGCCCAGCTTCCCTCGGGAATGCGGCACAGGCATGCACGGGCATGCCAGAGCCAGCAGCAGGCAAACAAAGCTTTCTTTGCAGGGTCCCACAAGGCGCTTGCCTAACGCAAAGCTCGGCTTTCCACCTCCGCTTTGCTCTGCCGCCGGCGTTTGTGTTGCAGGCTGGAAACGGGGTCAGCAGGAGTTGCTGAGATTGTGATTCAGG
>VYXB01007198.1:1264660-1284032 GCA_013397135.1 Pachyramphus minor | reverse complement strand
GGTTTTGACACCAATATCAGTAAAAATTAAGGGAACTCCAATACTCCAGAATTGAACCTTGGATGGGATGATTCTTGTGGAGGATGTACACCCTTGGGCATCCCTTGTAGAAAACACTGGCATTGATGTACAAACCATCTTATTTACAGAATCTGTGCTAGTGAACTCTCCAGGTAACTGTGACCCTTGAAACACTCTGCAGCTTCTAGAAAGTGCCAAGTGAGCTAATGGTCATATGTAGACATAAAGATCTATGGACAAAGGCTCAAGAAGTCTGGCAAAATCCCATGTCAGCAGTCTGTTGAATCAGCTCTTTAAACAAGCTGCTGGATGTTGATGTAGGGGTTTGAAGTCTTATGTGCTGACAGGTCATTGTATTTGCCTACTGATGGTAAAGGCATTATATTTGTCATCAACTGAACAGCAAGAATTGGAGACAGCATTTTTGTCACAGACTCAATAGGTGTTGCAACAAGCCTGCTGTGTTGCCTCTGTGTCTGTCACCACATTTTAAAATGCATGGACTATGACTGTTTTTTGATTTTTTTTCTTCTATATTCTGTCAGAGTCCAAGCTCTTTTATGTTCAGTAAGAATTTACTTACCACGAACATCACATGAACATTTAGACACAGCAAGACATAACTCTACTGTGGTAGAGTTCATCCTTTCCCAAATGCCTGTTGCAAGAGGACTGTGTCACTCTGGATTTTGTCTGAGCTGATCAGTACCCATCTCTGTGTCTAATTCTCTGAAGAGATAACAAAAAAAATTCAGGGGAAAATCAGTAATGTGTATGGGAAAGCCAATGACTAAATGTTGTTTGCATCAACTGGAAATTGCAATTCAGGTTGGGAGACTGTAGCCCCTGGTTGGGCAGCTTTTTTCAGGAATAAACAGAGAGAAAGATTTCTGAGGTGTTTTCATTAGGAGTGAAAATACTGAGTTCCAGGTCAAGGTTTGCACAATGCATATGATTTCCCTCCCAGTTTTGCTGTTAGTTCAAATTAATGGGATGTTGCAGAATTTTGAGCCATGGGTCATGGGGTTCTGAGGGATTGTTTGATGCAGGCTAAAGAAGAATGTGTTTCTGTGAAAAGTAAAGAGATTCTATGGTAGGGACAGACATCCCTACCAGCAGTGGTGGAAAACAGGCTGGAGAGGACCAGGCAAACACTTTCTCTGACGCCCCAAATGAGAGATGCATGTTCCAAAGTTGGACTTCTCACCAGTCGTTCCAGTGCTTGTACCCCTTCCCAGGCCTGGCCCTGAAAATAAAAATTACTAAAAGTTTGCAGAAGAAGGAAGATCATATTTGCTTCAAAATCTCCTCCACACTGCCTTTGCATTCAATTCTGAAGTCACCTTCTGAACTACTCCTGGGCCAGTCCAACCCTGGAAGCACATTTGTCTCTGTGAGTTGAGGCTGAGCCCAGTGAGGTGCCTGCAGTTCTGGAAAGCCCCAAGCAGCAGCAGGCAGACAGCACAACCTGTGTGCTGCAAAAAAACCCCTATTCACCACCATCACTGATATTATTAATCGGCCCACAGTTTGCTCAGACAGGAAATTGTTACTGACCACTTTAATTTTACTAAACAAATGAAACCACCCCATTACTCATTCAAATCTAATAAACCGCAGAACACAGAGGAGGAAGTGAGCACTTTAAAATGGCTTGGAGAAAAGTTCTCACTTTGTTTTGCCATTTAATTAAAGCCAGGCTCTTTACAGGAAAGGGCATAATTAAATGGCAGCATGTGTACTATGATAATCTTCTCCACTGGCATCTCAACATGCAACTTGCTACCGAAGGCAGAGAGACCATTCCCAGAATCTTACCTGCTCCTCAGGAAGCAAACACATTGAGTGCCAGGACAGCTCTCCTCTGTCATGCCCCGTTGGATGATACAGGGCTTCATTACAAAGGTGCCAGTGAAATAAATTTTCTGACACTTAGTGTCTGCAGACGCTCAAAAAGCGACTTGCTGAAGATGGGCCCTGGAAATCACCTGACAACCATCAGTTTTATCAGTGCCTTGGCATTTCCTGGTCATCAAGTCTTTAAAGTATCAACAGAATATCATTCCAGTTTTAATATTTGCAGTCCTAGCACTAGTTCAATATGTGATGTGATTTGTATGCATATGTAAATATTGTCTTTGCAGTCAGAAGAGAGACAAAGCATGAATGTACTTGTACCACAGAGAGGGATTGCTGTAATTGTTTGCCTTTCTTCTCAACATCAAATTACTGCTTTAAATGAAGGGAATTTCACAAACAGGCAGAAATGCCATTTTTGCTATGGGAATTCTACCTAACTCCAGCTTAAAGCTGCATGATGAAGCTTCACCTGAAAGGGGAGTTCATAAATGGGAATTATCCCTTTGTGGTGTTTTGGCTCCAAAAAGATGATTAAAGAAGAAAAAACCACAGATAATCTCACTAAAGGGCAAATATCACAAAGAAACATAACACCCAACATGTTTTTGTAGCACTGCAAAGGCCACAAAGGCATTTTCAAGTATATACGAGTTTGTTCCACTCTGTACAACATGTTTTGGGGACTGTTGGCATTTGGCACCTTCACACTCAGGGGATGGACAGTGTTTGCTGGAAGGTCCTTGCCAGTTTGGAGCTGATGTCTCACCTGGTTTGCCCTAAACAATCTTTACTCCAATGCACACAGATGTAAAGTCAACAGGAGGATGTATTAGAGAAGCCTGAATAACAACTAAAATCCCCTTTTAGTCACCATCAAAATGAACTGGTGTGTGATAAATCATTTTTGTTACTGTGAATCAGTCCCACGCACGGACCATGTTATCCACATGCCCCTGGCTTGAAGCTGGCCCCTCTTCCCTTCCCCATCACAGATGTGCTACAAAATGGGATGCAATCTGCTCTACTCCCCATTCTTCAAAATATTCTCCCTACCAACAACTCTCATTAGTCTTACTTAATTTGTTTTGCTATCTGGAAGGAATTACCGATTTGCCATCCTAGAAAACAGCTGACATTTTTACAGGGAAAGAAGTACGTGATTCATAATTTTCCAGAACTCTGCACATTACACACGTAGCCTATCAGCACCCTTCTGAGAAACACTCTAAATCTTGAAACTTGTCCTGTATTGTTTGTTTCTCTGCTTCTCTTTACCTGTTCAAACACCGCACCAGCTTTCACAGCCAGCAAGGGAAAATATTTGTGGCATCTCATGCCACCATTCTTCAGGTGAAAGAGGTTGCACCTTGTGAAGAAAGTGATTTAAAATGGTGCCATTTTGTAATGGCATTTTCCAGTGGCACAGAGGACTATGGAAAACTCAGGGAGATGGAGTACTGGGAGCTGCAGGACAGACCTTTTTTCTAAGCCAGAACACGCAAAAGAAATTTATAAAGTAATTCTGATTCAGTGTTCAATTTGAGTAATCACTTTCTGTTTGTTTTGTTGGATTTTTTTTCCCTTCCCTTTTCAAAAGCAGCATCCTCAGCTTGTGTCAGCAGGAGCCATGGGGTGAAATTCTGTGATGAAACCAGACTGTCACTTCAAGGGTCCTGAGGAAGGTTGGCGAGAAACGCAGTGCAAAGGTGCCGTGGTCATGGTGATGTTCAGCTCCATCTTTCTTCTTCTCACTTTGAGAGGTGAACTTGCACATTTTGTACAGAGTTGGAAAAACTCCTAGATGCTGGAAAATTATTAATAATTAAATTCAGTGAGCGTTTCATGTCAGTGAACACGGTCTCAGAAGGAATAGCTGGATGTTTTGAATAATGTACTCCTCAGAAAACTTCAGAATGTCAAAAAATTATTTATGAAGTGCATGTAAGGACAACAGTGGTCCATCCACTAGGCTGAAAATGTCTTTCTTACTGTCCTCTACTTTTTAGCATCATTCACAGGCACCTTACATCCCAGGGTGTACCAGCAAAATGATTCTATATGTGCAATGGGGAAGTAAAACCTTTGCAATTCAGAGGTTGTTTCTGACACCCTTCTTCTGGCTCAAATCTGACACTTTTAAAGGATGCAATATCTCACCTGCAGTTCTGCATCCAGCTCTGGGGTCCTCAGCGCAGGAAGGAGATGGATCTGCTGGAGTGAGTTTAGAGGAGGCCACAAAGATGATCAAAGGGGTGCAGCAGCTCTGAGAGAGTGGGGCTGCTCAGCCTGGAGAAGAGCAGGCTCTGAGGAGACTTTAGAGCCTCTTCCAGTGCCTAAAGGGGCCCCAAGAGAGCTGGAGAGGGACTTTGGACAAGGGCCTGAAGGGACAGGACAAGGGGGAATGGCTATTAGGAAGAATATTTTCCCCTTGAGGGTGGTGAGGCCCTTGCACTGGATGCCCAGAGAAGCTGTGGCTGCCCCATCCCTGGAAGTGTCCAAGGCCAGGTTGGACAGGGCTTGGAGCAACCTGGGATTGGAAAGTGTCCCTGCCCATGGCAGGGGATGGAACAAGATGATCTTTAAGGTCTCTCCCAGCCCAAACCATTCTATGATTCTATGAGTATGAAAAGCACTAATCTGAGTTTCAAAGGATAACCTCCAACATTTTCTATTTCTGTTCTGGAAATGATTCCTCCAGCTTGCTGCAGGGTGATCCCACCAGCCAAGGCACTGCAAGAAGTCAGTCTTCCTCAAACCCTCCAGCTGCAGGAGCACTTCAACACCCACATGTCCAGCTCGATGCCACCCTAACCCCCGTGTTCCTTCCCACAGCATTATTGAGACAGTGGCATTTCCTGCTCTGGAGCTGTACATTCCTATGGCTTCCTCTGAAACAATAACTTTGGAGTGAGTAAATAGCAGCCTTCAAAGGGAGATTCCTCAGCAGAGCTGTTTCACTTGGCTTTGCCACAGCTCTGGAAGTCCCCGGCGCTCTGAGCCACCGAAGCAGTTTCTCAGCGGGTTTTCCTTACATCTCCCACCCAGCCAAGCTTCCAGCACAGTGGGACAGGGACAGCCCTGCCTGGGGCTGGTTTCCCCCCATGAACACCTTTCTGCCATCCCTGGGCTGCAGGAGGCTTTAGGAGCACAAATTCCCTGTGGAAGCCCCCCAGCAGCAGCTTGCCAACCAAAAAAACCTCTTTATGCAGGTGCTGAGTTCTTTCTCCCCCAGCACCTTCCCAGCTGTTAAAAGAAGTGGTGGTCTAGGTTTGTTAAACAAAAAAAAACAAAAAACACCACCCAAAACATGAAGCTCTGACTTTCAGAGCATTTTTAATTTCCTTTCTAGTCTATCTCATCTTTCATGTTTGCTTAAACAACTGTTTAAACAGTTTGTGTTTGCTTAAGCAACTAGATTTATATCCCAAGTCAGTAAATAAACCTGTAACTGTATGCTTTCCTGCAGATAATTCTACCTGATCATTGCAAAACACAGCAAGTAGAAGAAAATTACATGTATACAGAGAAAATTGGTGTCTTTAATGAAAAAGGTCAGAAATCATAGCTCTGGTTGACGTATGCAGGCAGACACACAGCCAGTTGTGGCTGCTTAAGCTCCAGGATTTAAGTTTAGAAGTGTCTTTCTAAGCAAAATGATGTCCAAGCAAAAATGTTAGGGTGGATAATAAAATATTAATCCAGAAAGTCTGCGGGTTGGATTGCACCGAGCTTTGGCTGGGGTTGCTGGATTGAGGAGCCCTGTCTCCTCTGGCTTAGACATTACATAGCAAAGCTTGTAATTTTTCATCTGCTCTGGAATGTACTTTTGCAACCAATACCAATTCGAACTACTAGGTGCAAAGGAATTATTTTTTTTTTTTTTAATAAACTTTTACCATGTCCACCTGTGTTCAGAGTAAGTCAGAGTGTGGAAGGAAAGAGGTACTGGGAGAAGCTGGGCTGCTCACAGACCTGGCACTGGCACTTCAAAGCTTTCCATCTGAAAATAGGAGCCAGTAAGGTTTAAATCACAAACACACAATAAAATCTGCTTGAAATGAGTCCATGGAAACGAAGGGATTGAAAAACAGCTATGTATCTCTGTCCTATTTCCCTTTCCAGGAAGGAACATCTCTTGGGTAATCTAAAAACAAAGCAAAGTAGCAGAAAACTTTACTTAACCTCAAGCTAATTTCCTACCCAGACTAAATTTAGCTGGTTGGATTTTATTTGGTGGATGTGACTCCCAGTGCCCTGAATTCAGAGGGATGTTTGCCATTCGCCTAAAGCAACTGCTGTAGTGCTCTGGTTAAAACTGGCTGATTTAATTCCACATCATAGCATTAATTTTTAACATGAAATGTCACTTTCTGTTTGGAGACTGCAGTGCAGGAGTCTGGTAAAGCTGATGGCTGAATTTTGCTCCCTGGAAAAGCCCAACCACCCACATAGCAAACAGCTGGGAACTGGCTTCCAGTAACTTCTGCCTCTCCAAGAGCAGGCAAGGGAGAGCACAGGAGGATAAAAACATTATCATAAAAGCTTCTCCACGAGTATTTTGAAACAGACAGTCATTAATTGAAGGAAGATCAAGTCAGGGATCAGTCAGCCCAAAACACAGATTATTTTTCCATGAGTCAAGAGTTAAACTCAAAACAAAAAATTAGCCTACAAGTACCAAGGCCATGCTGGTGCACTAAAAGCATTTCCCAGCACAGGTTGCTGCTGCCAGCCTCCTGTTACAGAAAAAAAAATATCCTGACAAACTGTTTGGAAAGTTTTTAAAACTTTATTCGTTCCATCTGTCTCTGCCTTTCCAAAACCTTTAATTTTGAGGCCTGAAATTATTTGTACTGCTGTCAGCTCAAGGTGTAGAAATTACAGAAGGAGCATAAAAGAATAACAAGTACATTTAGAAACTCTCTGAAATTGAGAGCAAGTATTTCAGCTGGGTGCAAGGGTCTGGGGAAGCTGCAGGCCAGAACAAAGTGCTTCTCATACCTAACTGAGAATTGCATCATCTTTGTCCTGAGAGCCTTTCCAGAGTAAGGAGATACCAGGTTACCAAACTGTCACTAAGTAGTGTCTGCTGCCCACCTCAATCCAGAGATACTGGAGGAAGAAGAGGAAGGGAAGAAATAATTTTTGAGCAAGTGAATTAAAAAAAAAAATAAGCACAATTTGTACAAGTAAAAATTAACACCTTCATTAAGGTACTGCTTGAAGTTAATGTTTGAGCAAACACTGGAATTGAAAATGATTGAAAAGGAATGACAAATGCACCAACAGACTGGCTAGAAAAGGTAATTTCAGGACCTGCTCCCAGCCTCCTGCTCGTCCTCAGCCCTGTGCATGCAGAGCTCCTGTGGCTCGTTGGCTTTCCAGCCTGGCATCCAAGGTCCATGCTTTGTTACAAGCCGGAATTTGAATGCTTGAAATGACATAAAAGGACTTTGTGGGGTTATAAATGCAGTGGCAGAGGCTGCAGCCATCTTTTCCTGTTGTGCTGGGAGAGAGAAGCAGCACCTGGCACAGCACTGGCACTGTGGGATGGGGCATCTTGCTCTTGACAGATTCATCTTTTTTCCTTGGTTTATTTTTTTTTCTTTGATTGGTTGGGCTTTTTTGTTTGTTTGAATTCTTAGTGGTTTTTTTTTTTCTCCTTGTTTGTGGGCAGAAAAAATTTTTTAAATCAAATTACATAAGCCACCCTTGCTAAATTGGACCCTTATTTTCTTTGCAAACTGAAAGGTACATTTGAGATTTTGCTATTCACACTAATGAACTGTGGCAGCCTGGGATGTAAATGAGAAGAAAGCTGTCCTACATGTAATTTAGCCTTCTGTAATCATTAACACTCTTTCCTAAGTCCGTACTTGATTCACTTTGACTTTTTCTGTTGGATTTACAAACCCATAGAACCTCTGTAGAACGAATGGGACTGTGCCAGATGCAAGACAGGACTGAAGATGATTTAAGAATGTTTCCACTCTTGCAGCAGCAGCTTATCGTTCTGTCTCTGTTGTTAACAAATAAACACAATTACAGGCAGGGCAAGAAGAAGCAGTAGGAGGAGGAAACAAAGTGGTAAACTTTTGGGAAGGAAAAAAGCAAAAATCTGGTTTTCTTTTGTAGTTATGTTTTTCGTCTGGTGACACAGCTCTGGTAGAGATCTGTGAGAGCTGATTCAGGACTGGTTTGCAGAGTTAAGTGCAGGTGGTGTCAACGACTTAAAAAAAAAAAAAAGCTATGAATAATACATAACCAAGCTTTTGTTGAGTAATTATTAATAAGAAACACACAATTCAAGATAAAGTAGTCTGTCAGCTGGCAGAACGTGGCAGAGATCACCATAACACTAAAGTTACCCATCCGTGGGGTGTAGCTGGCACTCAGCAAGAAAGGAAATGTATTTTCCCTGCTATTTCCCTGAATAGTTGTGAGTGGAGCAAATCACCAGCTGAAGAAGGCAGGAGAAAAAAGATCTCTGTTTCTGATGCAACTTCCCATATGTTTTCAATCAGAATTTTCCATACACTGCCTTTTGCTGATGCAGTGATGTAAATGCTCTGNATATATATATACCTTTTATATATATATAAATACACTAATAAATATATATAAAATATATATTTATGTATAGAATATATATGCGTATTTTATAGATATGTATATAATATATACACTTATGAGTCAGCTGAACACTGCCACTGCCACAACTTCTGGATTAAATGAAAAAGAAAGATTAATTATTTGTTTCTCCAAGTAGCTGTGGGCCCTGGAAACACAGGTACTGTTTTGCAAAGGGACCATTACAGATGAGAAATGAAAAATGAGCTCTAACTCCATCATATTTCCTCCCCCACATTGTGAAAGGTCATGGTTGGCTGAGGCCCATTGTAGCTCCCCTCAGAAAGTGGTAAAGGAATTGAGTTGTTTTTCCCACCNGCTTTTGTTGAGTAATTATTAATAAGAAACACACAATTCAAGATAAAGTAGTCTGTCAGCTGGCAGAACGTGGCAGAGATCACCATAACACTAAAGTTACCCATCCGTGGGGTGTAGCTGGCACTCAGCAAGAAAGGAAATGTATTTTCCCTGCTATTTCCCTGAATAGTTGTGAGTGGAGCAAATCACCAGCTGAAGAAGGCAGGAGAAAAAAGATCTCTGTTTCTGATGCAACTTCCCATGTGTTTTCAATCTGAATTTTCCATACACTGCCTTTTGCTGATGCAGTGATGTAAATGCTCTGTTTGCAAAGGGTATACCTATATATATAAATACACTAATAAATATATATGAAAAATATATTTATGTATAGTATATATATGCATATTTTATAGATATGTATATAATATATATATACTTATGAGTCAGCTGAACACTGCCACTGCCACAACTTCTGGATTAAATGAAAAAGAAAGATTAATTATTTTTTTCTCCAAGTAGCTGTGGGCCCTGGAAACACAGGTACTGTTTTGCAAAGGGACCATTACAGATGAGAAATGAAAAATGAGCTCTAACTCCATCATATTTCCTCCCCCACATTGTGAAAGGTCATGGTTGGCTGAGGCCCATTGTAGCTCCCCTCAGAAAGTGGTAAAGGAATTGAGTTGTTTTTCCCACCAAAAATAAAAAAAGAAAGAAAGAGAAGAGGACAATTGTACACTAGTTCCATTTTCTGAAGAGGAAATGGGGATTTGTCTCAGCCATCCTACTGCCTGGGAATTCAGCAGCCTTTGGTATTAAAGGAGTTAAACAGCAAGTTCATCTTAACTCTTGAAGAAAACATGTTGTTTGAATTGCTTTTTTCCAGGGTAAATAAGCATGGATGTTCCATAGCACCTTTTCAGTTTGAGGTGAACCCTGTCTCTGGCTTGGCTGCTTTTACTGAATCCCACCTCAGGTCTCACACAAATAACCTGCCACTCCTGAAAGATGCAGCCACGCTGGAAAATCTCAGCTTAAGAAAAACAAGTAAGAAAGGCACTGAAATGCTCTGAAATTCAGTCTCCTGAGCCGACACTAATTCCAGGACACCAATTAATTACGTTATGTGGGCTCCCTCATCCAGTGGGTTGTGGTGGAAACTCAGACAAGTATGCAGAAAATGGATTTTTCACTATGGCCTTTTAAAACCGTGCAACAGCACAGGTTTTAAAAAAACCTGGAAAAGCCTTGATCCTCTTTCTCTTCTGTTCTGAACCAGCCTCTCCAAACCATACTGCAAAATTTCCCTCCGGGTCTCGTGTCCAAACACAAATCCATTCTTCTCCTGAGCATGTAATTCTAGATCACAGCTGTTCTTTGGATTAATCTTTCCCATATTTAGTCCTTTAAGCCCAGAACGTGCCTTCCTGCACCTCTGACAGCAGGTTCAGGTGCTGGAGACACCTCAGCCCCTCTGGATAGCATTGTCCCTTCTCAGGGGGTTATCACAACTGGGCAGAGAGACCAGTTATTAATGGTCTGCATTCTGGTCACCCCTATTTGAGAGCTCCAGGTCTGTCAGTAACTTGTAACTGGGGTCTGCTGATGTTGCATGTCAGATAAATGAAATGCTACCAACCCCTAAATCCTCTGAAAGAACCCCAAGTCAAGGCAGCAGCTGAGCCTCGATGGATGAACACTGAACTTCTGATGTTCATTTCCCTCTGTCTTTCTTCCCCAAGGGGGTAATTCAGAGGAGCTGAATCTTCACACCTCAAATTGGTATGAAAGTAAATAATTAATTAATTAAGTTCACTGGGAAAGATTGAGATAAGAACCATCATAAACCTGACAGTGACACTTATTATCATGATTTAGTAAGTGTTTCAACAGCATATTGCAAGATGCAGTAGCCAACAAGGAGACAGAACATGCAGACACCTCATTTTTGAATGCTTTTCCACTCTGCATAAGGGATGTGATGACAGAAATGGTTCTTACAACTATTTATTTAAGGCTTTATTATAATTCTTGTGCCAGAGGGCCCTGGATTAAGATGAATTGGAAGTTTTAATCATGTCATTTCATTGTTTTTGTGGGCCTGACTTTGCATTCACTTGTAGGCAGCTGTTGGCTTTACAAAGAAAACTGTGTGAAAAATCTGTATTTTTCACTGCATTAACAATGAACAAAACCCCAGCTCACAGGAGCAGTACATGTACTTTTCTACACATTGTTCATGTTCTGAAAAGGAAGAGGAATGGGGCTGGGCTCCTCCAGAAATGAGACAGAAATGCCATTGAGATCTCATTTCCTGTGCAGGGGCTTGAGAGAGCTCCAGTAGCTGCAGTCGGACAGTGGGTTAGAGCCATGTCATGGCTTGTGGGATCTGCTGCATCCTCCTGAAATCACTCACTCCAGATGAAAAAGGCTGAGAACGGGTCTGCTTTTAATTACCTTAAGAGCCTTAACAGCTCAAGCAGATTGAGCTGAGGACAGTCCCTCTGAAAGGGGACCAGAGATCCCCTCACCTCCACCCTGATGAAAGTGGGAACACCTGTCAGAGGTGCAGGAGTGCATGTTCTGGGTTGGAAAGAGTAAATATGAGAAAGATTCATCCACACAGCAGCAGTGACATAGAATTTCATGCTAAAGAGACAGATGGATCTGTGTTTGGACACGAGACCCAGAGGGAAATTTCACAGTGTGGTTTGGAGAGAGTGGTTCAGAACAAAAAAAAGGAGGATCTGGGGCTTTTCTCAGGACACCTCTGCATCCAGAACAGCCTCAGCGTGTCTGGTCATAACAGATCATCCTTGATGTGTCCAGTGATGGTCAACAGGCCCCTGGTCTCCTTGCCACAAGCAGCACAGCATATGCCCAGCTGGACATCAAACCTTCTGAAGTAATTGTTTAAAATAGTCGCAGCCAAGCAGAAACTGGAAAATGTTAGAGCTGTTTGGGTGCTGGTTGTACACACTGTCATTCACACTCATTAATCAGGTTCCAAAAATGGTGGGATGGCTTCAAATGTTGTTGCTTGTAAATCATAGTTTAGGGGCTCTGCTTGTTTAACCCTGACTTTCTGCCATGTGAGATATTTTAGGGTGGTACATGCCGATCTAGCTGCTTCCGATTCTTCCCATTCTTCCTCCCAATAAAAAATCATGGATTTGTGAAAAAAATTGCAATTTGGCAACACTGGGCATATATTTTTATGGGACAAGAGGTCATTGGTAGCTTCTCCTTTCCTCTGTGTGCTTGCATGGAGAAAAAAGAGGCAGTTTCATTGCCACACAATCAGCACTATGTGGATGGAAGAATATCAGTGAAATAGGAAACACCAGCTGCACTGGAAAAAACCATCTTCATTTCCAGAAGCTATCGTGGGACAGCAACATGGATCATGTTCGTTTCAACCAAAAGCAATCATTCTGAACAATATGTAATTTATATATAGTTTTCGAATATAATGTGACCTTTTCTGGGAAATTAATTTCCTCCTCTCATCTCCCTTCTTTCCCCCTCCAACCTGAAGTGATGGACACCATGAAAGAGACTTTTTGATCCCAGATGTGTCCCATTTCCTGCAGTTAAAATTAAAATCACTGCCTTTTTTTTAAATATCTGCCAAGGATAGAGATGCACTACTCAAGAACTTTCTGCAACCGCTTTAGCTCGAAACGAATAAATCAGGAGGATTTAACGAGCCAGCCAGCATTTTCTAATTTGTTTCTGCTGGCAAAAGTGCTGCTGTGAGTTACATCCAAACAAATTTAGTGGCAGCATCTGCTCTATAATGACCTAAATGTCTAAATCTAACTTTAGAAAGTGACTTTCAAAGGGGTTCAAGTGAGGTTTTTCAGAGCTTTATTTTCACCCCTTCAAGTGAAGAGCTGATTCGTGGCGTTTCTGCAGCCACTGATTTTCGGATCCACGTTGGGGTCCTAAGCTCAGCAAGAGCTGTGATCCACACGTGCCTGGGGCAAGACCCCCACATGTCCAGGGGAGCACATCAGTGCTGTTTGTGGGGGAGCACAAGTGGCTTAACACACCAGGAGATGGCCCTCTGGGGAGAGAGAATCTGTTTCAACACCTCACCTGACAGCACTGAGGACAACTGGGCAACCCTGGGGGTTTAGCACAGCAGCTGTATGGTTCAGGAAGTCCTGTCTCTGGGCAGCCTTTGGTCCCAGGACCCACCTTTCCAGAGACATCACAAACATCCCAGCTAGGGGCAGCAGTGGTGAGGTTTCACCACCTTGGCTTGCAGGAGGAGTTTGGGGCAGGGCAGGGCTGCAGCTCAGGTAAATAGCACTGCTGGGGTTATCTCAGGTAAAAGGCAGCTGGGAACTGCTGAAATTCACCTGGAATCAATTCTAAAATACCCTTAAAAATCCTGCTAGCAAGGCCTCTGCATGGCCCACCAATTCTTAACCTTCTTGCTGGGGCCCTTCCAGCTGTTCCTCGTGGAATTGGCTTTTGGGGCTCTGCCTCTGGCTATTGAATTGGATTATGTTTGTCAGGTTTTGGTCTGATTTGTTCTTTTATCATCTGGAATTCTGTTTTATTCCAAATTTGGGGTTCTGAGCTTAGATGTGCTTTGGGTTGGCTTTTTTTTCTTTTGCCCAATTTGTTTTATAATTTGGAATTCTGTTTTATTCCAAATTTGTCTTCCTGGGTTGGAATGGGCTTTAGTGTCCAGGACTGCTCTGTTTACATATATCTGTGGGATTTTTTGCAACATAGGTGTTGAAAAAAGTGTCTTATTATGTTGTATCATACACACATAAAAGAATATAAGTGAATAAACAGTACCATGTTTCTGAATTGTATCAGAAAATATACTCTTTAGGAATATTTTAAGTAGTTAAGATACCATTCTGGAATAAAATTAATCACATTAATAATCTTGATAAAATGTAAAATCAGGGTCAAAATATATAAGGGATTATTACTACATATGATATAAAGAAACATGTTATGAAATCTTGTGTCCCATGTAGCTTTGGCCTTGTGTTTTAGGTATTTTATCACATGATTTTCCCTTCTTTTAAAGTTAGTGGTAAAAACACATCTCAGGTCAAAATAGTAAATAATGAATCACCCACAAATTCAGCTCATTTCCTATCTCTCACTGAAAAAATGTTGATTCCAGGCATGGGAGCAGAACTTCGAGCCAAACAGCAATTTCTTTATGGTGTGGATGACTCATAGGAAAGAATGCCTCATGGGGATAGCAGGAGAAAAAAACCTAAAGGAGCACACACAAAAAAAAGTAAACTTGCTTTAAAGAAACAGGCAAGTAAAGGGCAAAAGGTCAGAAAAAGCCCTCAGCTGTTTTTGTGTTGCTCCTTTGGTCTCCTCAGTGTCTTCCAGCTGCTCTGCCCTGAAATGCCATCGCTCTTCCCAAGGAGCTCCAGGCAGGGTGGGTGTCAGGGGGGGCAGCCCCTGGAGAGGGAAGGTGTGTGTGCCACCCTGGGACAGCACGAGGGCCAGCCTGAGCCCATCCACTGGTTAAAGAAGTCGACATAAGAAACAGGAATTAATTTCAGACCACCTTACAAGACACTGGGAACAGACCCTGTGTTCTTCCCAGCGCTGCTCGTGGTGTGAAGGCCTGGGAGCTGTTCTGTGGCAGTGATCCCTGGTGGAAGGAGAGACACAGAGCCAGCAGATATCTCTGTTCTGGGGAGGTTTTCATGTCCAATGCCTTTTTAACAACTCTCCTCTGCTGCCTCTTTTGCGTTCCTCTTTCCTTATTCACAAATGTGAACAAAAGCAGTTTAACTTCCTCCATAAGTTGCTTTGTGATGTCTTGATGGGCCTTTAATTATTACAAATATTACTTGCCCTCTTCTGGGAAGTGTCTCCTCCCTCAGGCAGATTTATCCAGTGGGGCGAATTGATATTCATCAGGTGTGTTTCATGAAGGCTGATTGTGAAATGAAACAGAATTTCAACTCAGCTTTCAGCAGCAATATCTCATCTGATTGCCATTTCTTTTTTTTTTTCCTTCCCCCACAGTGCTAATGGATGATTAATTTCAACAAGCGTTGCTATCTACATTTGCATAATTAATTATGTGTAATTAAAACATCTTGCCACCCGTTCCAGACTCAATATCACGTGGCCAGGGATACAAAATGAGTCAATGGTGCAACGTTAAAATGTAGGGTAGCTCATTCCTCTGGGGTAACTGAGATTTTTTAATGTCACATATTTAAAACCATGCTCAGGACCAATTAATTTCAGTGTGTGAAGGCTGAGAAAATTATTTGTCTTATCTCAGTACAGATCATTACTGTCTCCCACGCATTTTAGGAGCTTTCAAAAAAAACGTGATTCAGGTTCCAGCAAGATATAATTTGGAGCCTGAGGGTAATTCCCTCTTCAGCACCTTTCCTTTGCAAGGATGCTACAGCAAATGGACTATAAATTTTTGTACTGTGATTGCTATGAGAAATAAACCAGATTTCTCTGATTCTCCATGAACACTTAAAAGATGAAATAGAAACATGCCCTTTGGAACAAATTAGGAGTTAATTTTTGATGATGTAGGAAAATGAATTACAAAATTAAAGCTTCTATTCCAAAAAAACAAGCTTGAATTGGAGTTGAATTAATTTCTTTCCACTCAAATTCACTTCCTTACCTGCTAAAATACAGTAGAACAGTTTCATGAGCTGGAATTATCCAGAGGGTTGGATTTACCCTTGGAAGGTCCACTGGGGAGTTGTTTCCAGAAGGTGAAATTCACAGAGCGTAAATAACGTGCAGGAAGAAAAAGATTTGTTAATGACAGACTGGCATAAATTATTTATTCCATATTGCCATGCCAGGAAGAGCTCGGGCCTGAGCCGCCGTTTCCAACCACAATACATTGGGAAGCACTGGGAGGGGAGTCTGAGCTTCCACAAATATTTGGGACATCATAAATCAGTATATCCAGAGTGACTTTTGCCGTGGCAGGTGTGATACAGATCAAAGGGCTCCCACCACGTGCTGCTGGTGCAGGCTCAGGGTAAGGGCTGAGCCCTCTGAACTACACTTGGTGTCGGACACGAAGCTCTCCAGCCCTGAGCAGCTCCTCACAGACCACAGGTGGGAACCAAGTGATTTTCCAGGCTTCGGGTTGTCCTGTATTTACTTGGCTTCAGGAGTGGCAATGCCATGGAAAGAGCAGGATAACAAACCCTTAATTTCAGAAAGCTCTGCAGTGTCACTCCTACCACCCCCTGGTGCCCATGGTGGCACTGGAAACTCATTGAGCCCTTTCCTGCATTAGGGCTTGCAAAGGGCTAAAGGGCTCGAGTCCAGAAGCCTATTTATCCTTATCAAAATGATAAATGCAATAGGTTCATACTGGCCTCCCTCACTTATTAAATCATGTTTTCCTTCAACGTAAGGAATAATGTCTATTTTATATAGTGTCCACCTGATTAACAGGGAGAAGTGGCAGATGATTTACTTGTTAGAAGGCAATGCAAAACAGCTGGAGTAGTGAGACCTGCAGCATGACTTGCTACAGGGCATAAGGATCAGCCAGGGAGCTCCAGCAGCTGGAGGCTGAGTGTAGGCCATGATGGCATTTTGGCATCAGAGGGATACAAGGAATTGCAGAAGAGAGGTTCTGGAACAAGCTCAGGCTGCAGGAGGTGAAATGCTGGGAGCTCTGTGCTCCATACCCAGCCCTAAGTCAAGACACAGAGCCCAAAGAACCCACCTGAGCGTGAGCTGAGATTTTCTGAGGGAGTGATTCCAAGACAAGGGACAGAAATGTCCCTGGCTGGTGACAGGGAACCAAACCCTGCCAGAGACAACGTGCGTGTCCAGGAGAGTGCTTGGAAGGTGAGCCCATGTGTGGAGGGATCCAGGGGCTGTGGGTGCTTGTGATGACAGCCGGTGTAAGGGAACAGGTACCGGTTTTCCAGTGGAAAAGGCGACGTCAGGATGGATTGCGTCAGAAAGTCGGAAAATCACACTTTGTAGTGGAGGAGCCCGACAGGAATGGCCCCGTGTTTCTGTTTTTGCTCAATGCTTGACATGGAAATTGGAAAATTTGGTTTGGGAAGGACAAGACAATTAGTAGAGCTGGTAACTAGCACCTCAGAAGTTTGAAAGAAATGGTAATGTTTGCAAAGGGAGGTAACAGTTATGGGTAGTGACACAGATGTTGTGTCCTGCTGATTGTGACATCTTCACTGTATTTGACTACAGTAACCCACACTTGGTGCCTGCAGTGGAGCAGGGGACAGTGGGAGACCCACACCCCTAATTACAGCAAAGCAAGACAGTAAATGGGAGATGGGGATGAGTGAAGGAGCCAACTTGGCTTTAGCATCAGCCCTCACTGGGGCACCACTGAGGTGATCAGTGAGGATGCTCTAGGACAGCTGTGTTAAAGTTTTACAGCCTACTCTTTTATTTCAAGTTAATTAACAGTAATGAGGCTATTACATGGATTAGGGGGTGGCTCTTGTTTACCAGAGCATCAGCTTTGTTTATCTATCAGGGCTATTCCCATTTTACTGACTTTCAGATCCTCATTAGATATTAAAGCCAGGAACCTGGCGGGGAAAAGCCCTTCATCACATTTATCCTAAGTCAGAGTTTGTGCTGAGTAGCTTATGGGTCTAATAATGCTCTAACCATGGCCAACTTTCATTATACTTGAGTTTCTTTTGTATTAAAATATAATTAACTGCATGAGATTGGAGAGAAATTACACTTAATATCAAAAAAACTGCGCTGCAGCTGAAGGTGGAAGAGCTTAGAAACAAAAGCAGAGAGGTGAGACTGTCAATATTTTGAACCTTCTCACAAATCCCCAGACTATTTCATTTTGAAAGGGCAGCAACAACAAACCTTCCAGAGGATTTGCTTTCATGTTTTCATGCCCATGGTCATTTCTTTGCTGTTTGTTTGTTTTAAAATGCTCCGCTCCACCGGTGGCCATGGTATGCTGTGTTACAACACAGTGTTTCCAGACACGGAAGAATGTTTATATATCTGTGAGGAAACATTTAGCTATCTTTTAAAAATAAGCTATTTATGTATCTGGGTGTAAAAGACTGATGTTCAGTTCAGAGCCTGGTCCCATCAGCCCTCCCTCTGCTCTGGGTCACTACGGTCATGTTTACAGGGTAGACCTGGAACTGGTTTTTTATGGATGCCCCTGTAGCTGGAAGACATGACAATGAACTTCAGAGCCTTCATAACAAGTGAATATTTAAGGATGCCAATATCGCATAGAATAGTTGCAGGAGTTTGAAACAGATCTGGATAGAGGAGTTGAACAGAAAGAGGTCGGGGTTTTTTTTAGGTAAGATACAAAATCAACGCAGTGTAAGAGTTCTTGCTTTGAACACACTCCACTCCACCCATCTTACGTATTGATTTATTTTTTTTGGCCATTCAACAGAATATTTGCCTGATTCTACTTGGTTGCACTGGGAGAAAAGATAAAATCCTTCTGTGTAATGAAAAACTAGAGCATAACTAGTCCAGACACCTGTCTGATGTCTCTGTAGAAAGCAGAAATTCCAAAAAGGAGCAGGACAAAGTTCACAAGCCTGTACTCACCCCACAGGGAAGGCTGGAGTGTGCTCACAGCACTATTCCTGAGCTGCCCAACTGCACCCCCAGAGAAATGCTGTCCTGTCTGTCCCAGGAGCTGCAGTGGGAATTATGTCTCACATGTCTGGCAGATCTGGTGTTTGTACACAGGGAGATCTGGCAAGGGAGCAGCTTTTTACATGTGTGGATAATGATAGGACAAGAGGGAAGAGTTATAAACTAAATGAGGGGAGATTTAGATTAGATGTGAGGAGGAAATTCCTTCCTATGAGGGTGGGGAGGCCCTGGCACAGGTTGCCCAGAGAAGCTGTGGCTGCCCCATCCCTGGAAGTGTCCAAGGCCAGGTTGGACAGGGCTTGGAGCAACCTGGGCTAGTGGGAGGTGTCCCTGACCATGGCTGGGTTTGGAATGAGATGATCTTTAAGGTTCCTTCCAACCCAAGCCATTGTATGTCATAAAAACAAACCTGCAGACACGTGGTTTGGTAAACAGGTCTTTTGATTTACCTTTTGCAAGAGTGCTTGTAATGTCAGACAAGAACAGAAAGAAATCAGTCAATTTATGACATTACTATAATTATTACTGTTATTATCATCCTCCTAAAAAGCATGAACACCTACAAATCTATTTTGGGATTTTTGTGTAGAAACGGAACTCACCTGGGGAACTATCTTCTGAATTCAGCCCAGGTTTGAACTGGAGATTAAGTCCTGTCCTTTCTAGCACATCAAGGCTGGGCTGTGCCTGTCTCCCTCATGGAGGGGGGAGAGGTGTGTTCGCTTTTGGGAGTGCAGCAGAAACAGCCAGTGCACGGTGGGTTTAGTTAGAGGACAGTAAAATAAAGTCATACCTAAAGAAGAGGGACCTTCCAGCCAGTGCTACCTGGGCATGGAGAACGCAAGGGGAGCTGAGGTTTGTTGTGTGTGCTGGTTTAGCACAGATCGGAGCGCCGGGGATGCGAGAGGCTGGTTTGTAAATGCCG